>CAUYRT010084652.1:0-16056 GCA_963574885.1 Lepilemur ruficaudatus
GAAATTCATTGGCCAACTAAAAATATATGTAAAAAATTAGACGGGCATGGTGGCGCATGCCTGTAGTCCCAGCTACTTGGGAGGCTGAGGCAGTAGGATTGCTTGAGCCCAGGAGTTTGAGGTTGCTGTGAGCTAGGCTGATGCCACGGCACTCTACAGCCTGGGCAACAGAGTGAGACTCTGTCTCAAAAAAAAAAAAAAAAAAAAAAAAGAAAAAGAAAAAGAAAAGAAATATAATTCACCATCAATGGAAACAAAAGCCGGTGATTTTGAAACGTTTGTGGAGCACAAGCTTAAAAAAATAATTTCTCAGGATAGGAAGAATAGATACCAAAATGTTAACTGTGGTGGTATTTTTTTTACTTTTTTCTTATTTACTCCTCCTTTTAAAGATTTTTTATTTTAATTTTTTAATCGGCCTTATTTTTTAGAGCAGTTTTAGGTTAACAGACAAATTGAGCAGAAAGTACAGAGCTTGCCCCCACACATGCACAACCTCCCCCAATATCAAAATCCTCGCTCCAGAGTGGTACAAGTGTTACAATGGATGAACCCGTGTTGACACATTATCACCCCAAGTCAACGTCAGTAGTCTACATTAGTGTTCGCTTTTAGTGCTATATAGTTTATGGATTTTGACAAATAATTTATGACATGTATCCACCATCATGGAATCATACAGAATAGTTTTACTGCCCTAAAAATCCTGTATGCTCTGCCTATTCATCTTTTCCCTCACCTCCCAACACCTGGCAACCACTGACCTTTTTACTGTCTACATGGTTTGGTTTTTCTAGAATGTCATACAGTTGTGATCATACGGTATGTAGCCTTTTCAGATTAGCTTCTTTCACTTAGTAATAAGCATTTAAGGTCTTTTCATGATATGATAGCTCATCTCTTTTTAGTGCTGAAAATATTCCATTGTATATGTGTACCACATTTATTCATCCCCCTGAAGGACATCATGGTTGCTTCTAAGCTTTAGCAATTATGAATTGCTAAAGCTGCTAAAATGTATGTGCAGGTTTTTGGTGTGGATATCCTCTTTTACTTTATGTTTTTATTTTCCAATTTTTCTACAATGAACACTTTGGTTTGTAATAATATTTAAAAATTCTTTAAAGAAATGTAGAAAGGTTTAACTCATTTTTATTTTTTATTTTTTTGAGACAGTCTTACTCTCTTGCCTGGGCTAGAGTGCCGTGGCGTCGGCCTAGCTCACGGCAACCTCAAACTCCTGGGCTCAAGCGATCCTCCAGCCTCAGCCTCCTGGGTAGCTGGGACTACAGGCATGCGCCACCATGCTGGGCTAATTTTTTCTATTTTTAGTAGAGAGGGGGTCTCACTCTTGCTCAGGCTGGTCTTGAACTCCTGAACTCAAGCAATCTTCCTGCCTTGGCCTCTCAGAGTGCTAGGATTACAGGCGTGAGCCACCACACCAGGCCTTATTTTTAATTTCACTAGAATTTAGGAAATTCCTAAATTTAAGAAGTTTGAATGATTAGATTTTTTAAAAGTATTCCTTGTGGGATTTTTTTGTTGTTGTTTTCATTTTTCCTTCATTTCTTTTTCTTTCTTTCTTTCTTTTCTTTCTTTCTTTCTTTTTTTTGTTGTTGTTGATACAGGGTCTCCGTCTGTCCCCCAGGCTAGAGTGCAGTGGCATCATCATAGCTCACTGCAACCACAAACTCCGGGGATCAAGTGATCTTCCTGCCTCAGCCTCCCAAATAACTAGGACTACAAGTGCACACCACTATGCCTGGCTATTTTAAAAAAATATTTTGTAAAGACAGGGTCTCATTATGTTACTCAGGTTGGCCTGCAACTCCTGGCCTCAAAGGATCATCACGCCTCAGCCTCCTAATGTGCTAGGATTACAGGTGTGAACTACCATGCTTGGGCTACTCTTGCTTTTTTTTTTTTTTTGAAACAGAGTCTCACTTTGTTGCCTGGACTAGAGTGCCGTGGCGTCAGCCTAGCTCTCAGCAACCTCAAACTCCTGGGCTAAAGCGATCCTCCTGCCTCAGCCTCCCGAGTAGCTGGGACTACAGGCATGCGCCACCATGCCCGGCTAATTTTTTCTATATATATTTAGTTGGCCAATTAATTTCTTTCTATTTTTAGTAGAGACGGGGTCTCGCTCTTGCTCAGGCTGGTCTCAAACTCCTGACCTTGAGCAATCTGCCCGCCTCGGCCTCCCAGAGTGCTAGGATTACAGGCGTGAGCCACCATGCCCAGCCTTACTCTTGCTTTTAAAGTAGAAATGGAATTAGATCATTTGTGTTTAAGAAGTTCTTTTTTTTTTTTTCAGACAGAGTCAGGGCTAGAGTGCAGTGGTGTCATCATAGCTCACTGCAACTTCCAACTCCTGGGCTCTAATGATCCTCCTGCCTCAGCTTCCTGAGGAGCTGGGACCACACCCAGCTAATTTTTTCTGTTTTTAGTAGAGATGGGGTCTCACTCTTGCTCAGGCTGTTCTCAGACTCCTGATCTCAAATGACAGAAGTTCTCATTTGGAATGTCAAATAATGACAATAAAATAACATAACCAAACACATTATTACTTACTCTGTGCATGGCTCTGTGTTAATTCCTCATCAAGAATTACCTCATTTAATCCCCAAAGGATGTGTGGGGACTTTATTACATTTATGTTTTATGTACTTTTTCTATGTGTATTATATTTATAGTAACAAAAGGTTAAAGAGAAAAAGCAGAAGTTTTATTAATCTTTATTTAAAAATATAACTATGTCAGGCACAGTGGCTCATGCCTATAATCTGAGCGCTTTGGAAGGCTGAGACAGGAGGATGGCTTGAGGCCAGGAGTTTGAGACCAGCCTGAGTAACACAGTGAGACACTGTCTTTGAAAATCAATCAATAAAAACATAACTAGATGCACCTTGGTTGTTTACATTCTCTGGTTGTCATTCAATCTCAAAAATAAGCACTGGAAGCGTATGATAAACAATAGTTTAATGAAGCTATAATATCCATAGGATTCTCAAACGGTTATAATATAAAATTATAAAAATTAGTAAAACATGCAAGATAGAACATAGTTTAATACTGGTACAATAACATAAAATTATAAAAATTAGTAAAACATGCAAGATAGAACATAGTTTAATACTGGTACAATGGCAGTAGCAGCTTTGCAAATGTTTATCTGTATGATTTCCATAGCATTTTTCTTACAAACCTTTTTTTTGAGACAGAGTCTCACTCTGTTGCCCAGGCTAGAGTGAGTGCCGTGGCGTCAGCCCAGCTCACAGCAACCTCAAACTCCTGTGCTCAAGCAATCCTTCTGCCTCGGCCTCTTGAGTAGCTGGACTACAGGCATGTGCCACCATACCCGGCTAATTTTTTCTATATATTTTTAGTTGGCCAATGAATTTCTTTCTATTTTTAGTGGAGACGGGGTCTCACTCTTGCTCAGGCTGGTTTCGAACTCCTGACCTTGAGCAATCCACCCGCCTCGGCCTCCCAGAGTGCTAGGATTACAGGCGTGAGCCACCACGTCTGGCCTTCTTACAAACTTTTATTCCACAAGAATGATCAAATCATTTAGAATAAATTGACAGATACATGGTGTTTTATAAATATGATGAACATTAAAATTATCCCATAAAATATTATTCTGTTACAAATACTCAGCAGCTTTATTATCAGTGATTATTCCCTTTATTCTTAACATAATATAAATGCAGCTAGCAGGCTTAAAAAAAAAACTTTTACTATTATAGACACAGATGTATCTCTTAACTTCATTACCTGTTTAATTTTCATCCATAAATGTCTTATAAACATAAATGTGGGTCTCATAAACAGGACTCCTCTTAGGTACATTATCCCCAGGTCTACTTTCCAGTCTGGTGACTTTCCAACAACACTCTATTTGGCATCTCAAAGCAGTATTTATCCGTGGAAATACAAGTATTTCTGGGAAATTGCTAAGTTATCTTTTTAGCCAAAGCTAACCTGAGGATATTTTAAGGATATCATGTAGCTCTTCCCTGTCAGACTAGAGAGTTCAGTAAAGATCTGAAACCCCTTGTTTCCTTTCAGTGAGGAGCTTCTATCCTTATTCTTGGAACTGCAGGGGAAGACGACAGCATCAAAGCTCACCCTATGCCTTTAGTCACACTCACCGTAATGAGAGTTCCTCTCCCTCCATGTTACTTAGTACATACGTGATGGGGATCTTGGCCAAAGCGTAGTAGTGTCTACTGCTAAGCAGACATATCTGGCAAACTGGGTGCTCTCAGAAATACAGTATTTGTCAACTTTGCAGAGGACTGACTGATAAGATTGATAAATAAAATACAGGATGTCCAGTTAAATATGAATTTCAGATAATGAATAATTTTTTTTAGTATAAATATGTCCTGTACAATATTTGGTACATACTTATACTAAAAAAGTTATTTGTCGTTTAATGGGACATGTTTATAGTTAAAAGTTATTTGTTGTTTATCTGAAATTCAAATTTACTTGGATGTCTTATATTCTTACTTATTAAATCTGGCAATCCTAGACTGGCAGGCCAGTAAACTGATATAGCTTTTGAATACATAGGCTGGTGAGGACAGGGAACCAGGTCTCACAGTGAACTCAACATGGACTTCAGAGAATCCTTGCCACGGCATTGTGGAAAATATAAGGTTCATAAAATTTTAATTTAGCTGCATGAATGTGGACAGCAGATATAAAAACAAAGAGTATCTCAGACGTCAGTGAGCCAGCTATAACTACGTACCTAAGGTGTTACAAATGATACATTCTAATTTTTTTCTTTTAAAGATGGGGTTTCTCTTTGTTGCCCAGGCTGGAATATAGTGGCTAGTCACAGGTGTGATCATTGCACATTACAGCTTAGAACTCCTGAGCTCAGAAATCCTCTTGCCTCAGCCTTCAGAGTATCCAGGACTATAGGTGTATACCACTGTGCATGGCTACAGTCTAATTTTTAAGGTCACGTTGGGGCTTTCACTTCAAATCTTTTTCGAAAATAGTTGCATTTGAATGGAGGATGATCTTACCTCTTAATTGTTTATAAAACAATTATAGACATAAAATCTCTCCAGCTGACACAGAATTCAAAAGAAAATCTAGATGGTCTTTTCTATTGATCAAGTTTGTAGTAATCAATGTATGTGCATTACAGGCTGCAATACTTTTCTTCTTTTTTTCCTTTTATTTTGGAGACAGGGTCTTGCTCTATTGCCCAGGCTGGAGTGTAGTGGCCCAATCATAGCTCACGGTAACCTCAAATTCCTGGGCTCAAGTGCCTTAGCTTCCGAAGTAGCTGGAACTATTGGCACGTAGCACCACACCCAGCTAATTTTTAAATATCCTGTAGGGACAAGGTCTTGCTACATTGCTCAGGATGGTCTCAAACCTCTGGCCTCATGTGCTCCTCCAGCCTTGGCTTCCCAAAGTGCTGGGGTTACTGGCATGAGCCACTGTGCCCAGTGTACTTTTCTTTTCAATTACCTGAGAATACTCAGGATGAACAGGAATCAGGCTATTTTCTCTTTTTTTTCCATTGCTCATCTGTGTACTTGTACAAGCTATTTTCTTAATGTTATAACTGCATCCATACAGTATAAACTGGAGTTACTTAGCTAAATTTGAACAACCTCTCTAACCTAAATTGGGTAATTCCAGGATAAGCATCACTTTGAACATTGCATTTTCCAATCTGGTTCTCTTGCTGATTATGCAAACTAGAAAATATCCAAATACCTGTACCTACTTTATACCACAGTGTGTGTGGGCTCCATACCTACTCTAATTCTTCAAATTGAATTACATTCGTATATTTATAACACTCTATTACATTTTTAAAAAAGGATTTGGGTGATTTTATCTGTACATTTTAGTTTTTTGCTTTTTTTTTTTTAGAGATGGGATCTCAGTATTTTGCCCAGGCTAGCCTGGAACTCCTGGGCCCAAGCAATCCTCCTGCCTCAGCCTCCCAAGTAGCTGGTATTACAGGATCCCACCACCATGCCTGGCTTGGTATATTTTATGGATCATCACATGGAGTTAGGCTGAGTTGGCATCACATTTGTTCATCAAAGCTGCTTGTAGAATGTGGTAGAGCTTGAGTTGGGCTTCTAGGGTGAGCCAGCTACAAAAAAAAAAAGTTCCAATTATAATATTAGTCATGTTCCCATGGCCAACACAACTCTCCTTCCTCAACAGAACCCAGATTTTTTTGCAGGGCAGCGTTGCATCTAGATTCTAAAAAACAGTTTTCCCAGTTTCCTTGATGTAATCAGAAGTTCCTGGATAAGGCCTCTTTTATTCCTATTATTATTGTTGTTGTTGTTAGTTTTAGAGGTAAGGTATTGCTCTGTCACCCAGGCTAGAGTACAGTGGCATGATCATAGCTCACTGCAGCCTCAAACTCCTGGGCTCAAGTGATCCTCCCACTTCAGCCTCTCAAGTAGCTGGGACCATAGGCACATGCCAACATGCCTGGCTAATTTTTTTTCATTTTTGTAGAAACAAGGTCTTGCTATGTTGCCCAGGTTGGTCTCCTACTCCTGGCTTCAAGTGATCCTCCCACCTCAGTTTCTTGAATCACTGGGATTACAAGCATAAGCCAGTGGGTCAGCTCAGGGCCTCTTTAAAGAGATGAGAGGTAGATTAGATAACACACCCTTTTGCTTTTTGCCTTTCTCCTTCTCTTGCCTAGAATGTGGACACGAGACTTCAGGAAGTGTAGCAATTTTGTACCACGAGGATAAAAACTACACATTAAGGATGGAAGAACAGTGGTGACATGGTGAAGCTACTGTACTGGTGGTAAATTTCCTACTTCTCAAAGAAATATTTAGGTAAGAAAAATACATCCCTATTTGACTAAGCCAGTGTAGTCAGATTTCTGTTACCCATAGCCAAATATAAAACCTAACCGAGACTGGGTGCGGTGGCTCATGCCTGTAATCCTAGCACTCTGGGAGGCTGAGGTGGGCAGATTGCTCAAGGTCCAGAGTTCCAAACCAGCCTGAGCAAGAGTGAAACCCTGTCTCTACTAAAAATAGAAAGAAATTAATTGGCCAACTAAAATATATATATATATAAAAAATTAGCCAGGCATGGTGGTGCGTGCCTGTAGTCCCAGCCACTCGGGAGGCTGAGGCAGAAGGATTGCTTGAGCCCAGGAGTTTGAGGTTGCTGTGAGCTAGGCTGATGCCATGGCACTCACTCTAGCCCAGGCAACAGGGTGAGACTCTGTCTCAAAAAAAACCAAAAACAAACAAAAAAACCCCTAACCAATATAGCTGCTTCAAAGTTAAAGGAAAAAAGAAGCCTAAGGAGTGGGTGTGAAAAGTCATTCTATGTTTAACAACAATTTTTACTAGATATTCCCCTAGGAAATGGATTTTGGCAGCAATGACATGTGGCATAGATCTTAGCTGTGGTTTTTGTTGTTGTTGTTCAATATGTGGGTTTATTGTTTACTATATTTTTATGTTTCCATAGTTCCCAGCCCACTGTACTTATTTATAGGGTGTGGCAGTGGCAACAAGGATCCTAAAGAAAGGAAGGGGCTAAGACCTTCACTGAGGGTTCTTCCCTTTGCCCCTGCCCGTCACAATTTTTGGTATAATGAAGGAATGTGATTGAGGGTAGACTCCTATTGCATACTCTAAGAGGAGGAAAGAGGAACCTGGCCATACCTCCAAAGAAGGCTGTACACTGTCCAGGAGGACCAAGTTGATTGACAAGAAGGAAATCATGCTGTTCCATAAAAGGTATTAATTCTTGAGGGAATAAAGGGAAGATAGTATTGGGGTGGGGTGGGAGAGTGTTGGCAGGGGAGTCTGTGGTGTGCCTCTGCTGCTGGAGGGAGAAGGAAATATAAGGTTCAAAGCCAAAGAGGCCAGCAGCCCTATGTCCCAGTACTCCAGCAGGGGTGGCAGAAGGATGGCTGTCATCACAGATCCAATGATAGAAGTCATCACGGAGATGACTGACACAAACAGGGTTTGGAAAAGTCACACCAGGGCCAGCTGATCTACTGAATTTTGGTGTGTGGGTCACACATGTAGGTGACAAAGAAGAATGCTACCAAGACCTTTTCCTATCAATCCTGCATCCCTGCATGGTCTGACTCCTATCTATATCTCTATCCCTGTCTTTCACCACTGACAGACTCCTGGTCATTTGTTTTTTCTTTTCTCCTCCCTTCCTTCCTTCTTTCCTTCCTTCCCTCCTTCCTTCCTTCCTTCCTTCCTTCCTTCCTTCCTTCCTTCCTTCCTTCCTTCCTTCCTTCCTTCCTTCCTTCCTCCCTCCCTTCCTTCCTTCCTTCCTTTTCTTGACAGAGTCTTACTCTGTCACCCAGGCTAGAGTACAGTGGCATCATCATAGCTCATTGCAAACTCAAATGCCTGGGCTCAAGCGATATTCTTGCCTCAGCGTCCTGAGTAACTGCAACTACAGGTACACACCACCACACTTGGCTAATTTTTCTATTTTTTTTTAGAGATGGAATCTGGCTATGTTGCCCAGGCTGGTCTCAAATTCCTGGCCTCAAGTGATCCTCCTGCTTCAGCCTCCCAAAGTGCTAGGATTATAGGCATGATTCACTGTACCTGGCCAGGCTCCCTCTCTATGTTACAGCCACACTGGTCACCTTACAGTTCCTTGGATAGGCAATGATCCCTCCCACTATGGGACCCTTACACATGACATTCTTTTTGCCTGGAACTCTTTCATTCCTGACATCTATGGTGGTACCACTCCACACCCTGCACCCCACAGTTACTTTCCCAGTTAATGCCTATTTATCTTTCAACTCTCACCTCAAGCATCATCATTTCCTAAGGGAAGCTTTCCTGGATCATCCAGGCTAGGTCAGCTTCCTCTGCGGGTTCCCATAGAACTTTATTCCTTTCCGTCATGGCATTTATTGCAGTGCATTATTCAAACATGGGATTTAATGTCTATTTTCTCTACTGGACTGAAAGCTCCAAGACAGTAGACCTGTGTCTGTCTTTGCTTACCACTATATCCCCAGTACTTCAGCACAGTGCCTGGCATATAGAAAGTGCTTAATAAATACTTACTAAAGGAATAAATAAAATCAGACATTCATTGATAAAATAGAAATGATAGTCCTAGCTATATCTCATAGAATTTTACAAAGCCTAAATATGAAAGAGTTTTATAAAGCATTTAAAAATTATTAGTATTACTAAAAAAACTGCTTTAAATTATGATTCTAAATAAATTATCTTCAAGAAAAGGAACCATTTTTCCCCCCCTAAAGGCTTACCTGAAACTTTCTCCTCAAGGCCCTGGTCATTACTGGGGTCAGTCCAGTTCCTGTATCCATATTTTCTTTATTGGTAAGGGGGGTACCACCTGGGCTCCTGCAAAGGTATTGAAAATATCAGTAGTTGTATTTCAGTCCAACTTTTAAAATGGATTTAGAAAGCATAAAAACAATAGAACATATTACCTCTCTACGTCGACTTTTCTAAGCAGTTTGCGCAGATCTATCTGGCTTTTACTCGGAGTACTAATAAAATAAAGATATAAAAATTAGAACTTGCCAGATTTTATATTTTTTTTTCCCCAAAGCAAAGCAGCCATTACTATAGGCAATGTCCTAGAAAATAGTTCTATTCATTACATTAACACATTAACTGCCATGTGAGTTGTATTTAACTCACGCTAGTTTTGAGCTGAGGGCCTCGTGAAGCATATGTAACTCACACGTCTCTTTACCTTGGGAGCCGCGTGAACTATTTTTTAAGTTGCATATAACTCACAGAAAACAATTAAAAATAACATATTTTTCGTTAAATTAGAAAGGATCATTTTGTTTTTGAACTTTTTATTCTATTTTTGTAATAAAGCACTGTGGCCCCAAGGAAAAAAAATTTTTTTTCTAGTGTGGCAGTCAATGTGTTAAAAAGTAGCAGTAGACGCTGATGGGAGCATAAGGTGATACAACCAGTCTAATGAGTAATACTTCTTGATGTGGTAATTACACTTATAAGAATCTATCCTAGGGAAAAACTCAGCTGTGCACAGAGATGATGAACAAGGATGTTCACTGAACAGCTATAGAAATTAGAAATCATAAACAACCTAAATGTCTCAAAACAAGACTGTATCTATGAAGTTTACATACAATGCATTGCATATATTGAAGAAGTCAAATTATACTTTAAACTAATTTTTAATAAGATGGGAAAGAGTTCATGACATATTAGATGGGAAAAATTTCAAGACATATTAAATGGGAAAAACTATAATTGTATCCACAATAATTATACACAGGCATACAAATACACATATTCCATTCTTTGGGTTTTTTTTCAGTGATGGGGTCTTGGTTTGTTGCCCAGGCTGGAGTACAGTCGTGCAATCATAGCTCAGTGCAGCCTCAAACTCCTGAGCTCAAGCAATTCTTCTTCTTCAGCCTCCTGAGTAGCTGGGACTACAGGTGCATGCCATCATGCTCAACTAATTTAAAAAAAATTTTTTTAGAGATGGGGTCTCACTAAGTTGCCCAGGCTGGTTTCGGACTCCTGGCTCAAGTCCCACTTCAGACTCCAAAATTTCTGGGATTACAGGCTTGAGCCACCACACCCAGCCAACATATTCCATATTTTCTTCATTCTAAGACACATTAGTTTTCATATTTCATTCTTTCTGAAATTGGACTATTTTTAAAAATTATTGATAGTATTTCTTTTCTCCCAAATGTTATTAAATCAATGGTGTATTTTATAATAAAAAGTGAGAAATAAGTAAAAAAATCATTCTTTTAAGTAATAGTAAAGCATAGTGCTTGCAGTTCCTTACATTAAGACATTTGTAACTCGAGTCGATAACACTTTGGAGTTAGGTTTCAGAGTAACACGCTGCAGGTCAGAGACAGTAACTAGTGGATTCCGTGCCTTTGGTGATGGTACAAGCTTTAATTATAAAATGAGACATTATTAAAAACACATTTTAAAACATTACTCAAAATATAAACATGCCAAAACAGCAAATATCTGAGAGCTAAGTATGCATAAGACATATCTACTACTCTACCCAATTTTTATTCCAAAGTTTCAAAGTATGTCTCTACCTTTTCAGACTAATGGTTGGGAGATAAAGCTGCCTAATTAAATAATTTTGGGATCTACATATTTTTTTTAAGAGATCCAAAAGTACTAAAATAAAATATCAAACACTTAGCTTGGAATGACTTCTATACATAAGGCTTATGATTATTTTTCATAAAGGGACAGTCAGGTTAAAAGCAGAAAGACCATGTATATGGCCAATGACATCTTACCTTTCTCCTTTCATCAAAACCCTGTGTCTTCTTTAATTTCACAGTGAGTAGATCTTTAACTGTTATCTGCATGGGTCCATCTTTTTTTAATGGTCTAGTCTTAAAATACATGGACAAATTATAATTCAAACTGGAATGAGGACAGCTGATGAAATGCAAACCAAAATCTAGTTTTTAAAGACTCAGAGTTAAGATTCTATGGCCATACCACCCTGAACGCGCCCAATCTCATCTGATCTTGGAAGCTAAGCAGGGTTGGGCCTGGTTAGTACTTGGATGGGAGAGTTAAGAGTTAACTCTTGGCCGGGCGCGGTGGCTCACGCCTGTAATCCTAGCACTCTGGGAGGCCGAGGCAGGCGGATCGCTCAAGGTCAGGAGTTCGAAACCAGCCTGAGCAAGAGCGAGACCACGTCTCTACTAATAATAGAAATAAATTAATTGGCCAACTAAATATATATAGAAAAAATTAGCCGGGCATGGTGGCGCATGCTTGTAGTCCCAGCTACTCGGGAGGCTGAGACAGAAGGATCGCTTGAGCCCAGGAGTGTGAGGTTGCTGTGAGCTAGGCTGATGCCACGGCACTCTCCCCCAGGCAACACAGTGAGACTCGGTCACAAAAAAAAAAAAACAAAAAAAAAAAAACAAGCACTTTAATGGAGAGTAGGCCAAAGTCGTGCTTATCTCATTTCTTTTTCTTTTGTTGAATGAATTACTTTTTAGCCATCAGGGATTTATTTATAGCAGGCTTTTTTTGCAGCCAGCTGTAGGACAGTCATTTCATTCCATCATGGTTATGATAGCCAAGCCATCATCTATAAAGGAATTTGGAAGGTACCAGCTTTGGAATATACAGTATACCTCTTATATAAATGGAGCAATATGGAAATTGGAGAAGAAAGGAATCAGGGAGATTAGAATGACATACATGCTACCTCTAGATGCAATGTGGGCTTTTATCCCAAGCCCAGATATAGCATTCTCCAGTCCAAAAATGTGTATCCTACTCTAAAATCTGTATGTAAAATTTATCTCGAAATAAAATAGATAGCATTCATTTTAATCTTTTCTTGAACATCCCAAGAATAGCTTTGTGATTTTTCTCTTTCTGAGATAGATAGGATATGTGTGAATTAGGTGTTCAGTGGAGACCCCACTAACCTTTTCTCCCTCACTGTGTAGTCTAGCAGTTGACCTTCTCACTCTGTAATTTATACGTCTCTAGCTTACTTGAGTTTTCTGTTTTCTCTTCCTTTTTTATGTCACAGTGAGAGCCTACATTAGGCACAATAAACTATTTGTGGGGATGGCTTTCCTCATCTGCCACTAACATTTAATCACTAGAATGTGGGGTTGAGGGAGGTAGTATTGGGCCTGAACAGGTAGCAGCTGAAATCCACATTGGAGCAACTTCCTACTCTGGGAAGCACTAGTAGCTTTAGAAATAAACCAAAGAGTCAATATATGTATTTAGAGTTCTACCATGAGCATATTCTTAACAGTAGTGTGGGAGAGAACAATGCCCTTTACTCTAGGCCAGTTTATCCAGAGGAACAATAACTAAACTAAATCACTTATTCTATTCTGTACGTATTTGTTGAGTTCCCACAGAGTGCCAAAAATGAGAATGTAGTAAATTTTGAAATGCAGGATTAAAATAGAGTTGAAAAAGAGTCATAAGAGAAATAAGTATTGGAGGTACGGTTTGAGTTCAGAATTAATTAACATTCTGGCGAATATTTGCTAAAACCTCATGGAAATCCAGCTGGTTACAGACAGTGTTCTTTTTCTCAAGATATATACAAGCACCCAGCACTCTGGGAGGCCAAGGCAGGCAGATAGTTTGAGCTCAGGAGTTCGAGACCAGCCTCAGCAAGAGCGAGACCCTGTTTCTACTGAAAAAATAGAAAAGAAATTAGCTGGACAACTAAAAATACGTAGAAAAATTAGCTGGGCATGGTGGCGCATGCCTGTAGTCCCAGCTTCTCCGGAGGCTGAGGCAAAAGGATTGCTTGAGCCCAAGAGTTTGAGATTGCTGTGAGCTAGGCTGACGCCGCGGCACTCTAACCCAGGCAACAGAGCGAAACTCTGTCTCAAAAAAAAGAAAAAAAGATTCATAAAAGCAGCGGTTTTCCTTTCCCCCAGATTGCTGAATTACTTGGAAAGAGGTGTAGGGTGTATGTATGTCTAAAACTGAGGAAAATTTTCCGTACTCTTAGCAAAAATAGGTTAAAAAGATTTCTGAATGTTCGCTTCCCTCAAGCAGTATTCAGTATTGCTATTTAAGTGCTCTTAATTTGTGATATGTGAAAAATGCAAGAGTACTCCTAAGTTAAAAGGAAAAAAATTTGGCCAGGTGAGGTGGCTCACACCTGTAATCCCAGCACTTTGGGAGGCCAAGGTGGGAGGATCATTTGAGGTCAGGAGTTTGAGACCAACCTGGACAACTTAGCGAGACCCTGTCTCTACAAAAAATAAAAAAAATCAGCCCAGCATGGTGGCACACACCTGTAGTCCCAACTACATGGGAGGCTGAGCCAGGGGGATCACTTGAGCCCAGGAGTTTGAGGTTGCAGTGAGCTATGATGACACCACTGCTATCTAGCCCAGGCAACAGAGTGAGATGCTATCTAAAAAAAAAAATTTTAATGTCTGTTAGTTTTTTTTCCTCTGTTTAAATTAATTCGATTCCTGCTCATATTTTGTCTCAGCCTATGTTATATAAAAAGTCTTTTCTTTCCTGCACATGTGACCACTCTTTGAAAACATAAAAACCCATTTTCTAAAGGATGACTCTTCAGCCCAAAGGAAAATCTTCTTTTTTTTTTGAAACAGAGTTTCACTCTGTCACCCCGGGTAGAGTGCAGTAGTGTCATCATAGCTTACTGCATCCTCAAACTCCTGAGTTCAAACGATCCTCCTGCCTCAGCCACCTGAATAGTGAGGACTGCAGGCGTGTGCCACGACACCCAGCTAATTTTTTTCTATAATATTTTCAGTAGAGACAAGGTCTCACTCTTGCTCAGGCTGGTCTCGAACTCCTGACTTCAAGCAATCCTCCTGCCTTGGCCTCCCAGAGTGCTGGGATTACAAATGTGAGCCACCGCGCCTGGCCTCATTCTTTCCTCTGGATTTTCATAATCCTTCATGATTTGATTATAAAATAATAACTGTTTGTGTCCCTCCCTCCTGTGAGCCCCTGAAGGGCTAGGAAAGAGTTCCTCGGTTTTTTTATCCCCAGAACAGTGTTTGGTACAAATAGCCACTCATTAAATTGATGGACTAATGAAGGAATGATGGATGGCAAATAGGCAGGTGGATGGATGGAAGAACAGACCTGAGCCAAGAGCTTGACACACCTAATAAACATTTGACTAGTTAGGTGCTGTGCTGACAGAGGGAATTGGGAGCTTGATTTTTAATCATCTCTACGTAATCATTTAATTTGTCATCGAAACTGGGACATTTTTGAGGGTGCAAGTAGTAGAAAGAAGGATTTGCCAGAACAATTATGCTAGGACTATAGGTGTAAACCAGGAAGATCTTAGAACAAAGGGTCACCCTACTAGGCTACCAGGGAAAACAACAACAGTCTAGCCAGGAGGACAGGTTTTTTACCTGGGTGAAAAGTCACTTGTGTTATTTTCCTGTCTGCACCTCCAGTTGCACATGACTCCAAAGCCGTTGGTGCCTGTGTTCATATGGTTATGTCACAGCTGTCATAGGTAGGTCACCAGGACTGTTAGTACCAACTTTCACTTGTGTTAATGGTGTGCAGCTTTGTCATGGAAACAGTTTGTAGACTGTTGTCTCAGGATAGAACATTGCTGAGGAAAGCCGCTTTGTGTCTTTTCTGAAACCCAATATATATCGTCTGATGTGAGACCCTCTAAAGCCTAACCTACCTCTGGTATTATCTGCTAATTTACATTGACTCCACTGCCTTGCACCTAGTACATACCACATAAATATTTTTTAATGATTTTATTTACTGTCAAATGAAAGGACCATATGTTGCTGTTTCCCAGCCTTTCTTCCATTCTATATCCTTCTCCCCAGCCTTTCTGTCTTTCCCTTCTTTGTGTGTGTGTGTGTGTACACATTTAATTTTATTGTAACAAAACAACTGGTACAGGCTCGCACCTGTAATCCCTAGCACTCTGGGAAGCTGAGGTGGGAGGATCACTCAAAGTCCGGAGTTTGAAACCAGCCTGAGCAAGAGCGAAACCCCATCTCTACTAAACATAGAAAGAAATTAATCAGCCAACTAAAAATATATAGAAAAAATTAGGCGGGCATGGGGATACATGCCTTTAGTCCCAGCTACTAGGGAGGCTGAGGCAGGAGGATCGCTTGAGCCCAGGAGTTTGAGGTTGCTGTGAGCTAGGCTGATGCCACGGCACTCTAGCCCGGGCAACAGAGTGAGATTCTGTCTCAAAAAAAAAAAAAAACAGTTGGTACGCTTTTAAAAGTTAAGGTTGAGCATCATCTTTCCTTTCCCTGTAATGAAAAGACAACAGAAAATGCAATTCTAAATAAGATCCAACAGGTTCTGCTGATTCTCTCATCAAGTGGTGGGGCTCAAGTCATCATTAGAGAATTATTTTTAAAATGTCATCTTAAACTGCAAGGATGTCTGTTGAACATCAAAAACAAACATGCCAAAGAAGACCTGTTGTCAAAATACCCACTTAACCCACCCAAACATCTGAAGCCCACCCTTTGCTCACCTTCTATAACTC
>CAUYRT010084654.1:0-18652 GCA_963574885.1 Lepilemur ruficaudatus
TAATTTCTTTCTTTCTATTTATAGTAGAGACGGGGTCTCACTCTTGCTCAGGCTGGTTTCGAACTCCTGACCTTGAGCGATCCGCCCACCTCGGCCTCCCAGAGTGCTAGGATTACAGGCGTGAGCCACCGCGCCCGGCCCTCAAGAATACATTTTAAAACCAGAACTCTGTAAGATAAATTGTTATCTTGGATAAGTCAAATAAAAGGTGCTATACCTAACCACTTAGGAGTCTTTAATTTTATCCAACTAAGATATAAACTTCAAATTTTCTTAATACCTTATTAATACTTCCAATTTATTTTTTCTAGGGAATTTGTGTTGGGAATTGTAATCAATGTCATTCTGAATATTTTTAAAAAAATCTGGTTGGAAAATCCTCATAGAGACTGTATCTAATATTGAAATTTTGTTTTTATATGATTAGCAAGTAAATAAAAGGCACAATAATCTAATAATGAAAATATTAAATTTTAAGATTATTTTCCAAAGTAAATACAGTTCATTACTTGGAAACTGTATTCTTTCATCTGTAGATATTGGAAATCTCCCTTAGTTGTATTGAACACTTATTTATCGTCTATTCTTACTATCATTTTATTTTTTTTTCTTGGAATGAAAGCACTTTTTACACCTTATGTGATTTTTTCTGTTGACAATGATAACATGTCAGCAAAATGTTTTGTGAGAGAATAGTTTTGGGGGCTATATCTAACACTTTATGGTCTTTAACACATGATACTTCAGATCTCTGGACTAATAAAAAGGTGACAACTCAAAACTAGGAATACTCGGAGACATGTTACCAAAAATAAAGCCTGCAAGAAATCATCCTAAGTTGATCAACAATAATTTATCAAAGGATACTATGTTTTACATTGTAGGAGAAACTAAGAATAGGGGTATTTGTTCGAAAATTCAACTTCATTTTTATTTTAAGTGTAAATATAAATGTGAATTTCTGCTAATTCTTCCTAGATTTAAGTTGTGATGTGAAATTAAGAATTACCAGCTGTGATCAAGTTTCTAATTGTTATGAATGATGAATATATGCAAAGTATGTTTCCAATATTTGTATAAATGTACTATTGTTCTGGCTCATAGGAGTATGTTTCTGATTATTAGGTGGATGTGTACTTATACGCATATGCGTGTGAGAGAGAGAAACGCTTACTCTTCTTGATGAATGTGCTTCTGAATATATACATCTTGTGGGAATTCATTCAATTGAAAATAAGCTAGAAAGAACAATAATACTTGGTTTTCTTCATGACACATTTCCATAATGCCTGCTCTATTACTCATGTTATTTATATACATGAACTTATTTATTATTAAATTGGATTCTCTTATGATTTTTTAATAAGTGGATATTCCAAGTCCTTGGCTCCCTTAATTGAAATTGGTAATTAATTTCTTCAAGGAATTTTAATATTGATAAATTGCTTATTTCAAATGAATTAATTTAATATCATTTTTGTTTTCTTATGAGTTTTCTAATAAAAGGGTATTTTTTCTCTCTTCTCTCTTCAGCTCAATGTCTTTTTTAAAAAATGGTATTAATGTGTGGGTATAATTATGCATTTATCCCAGGTGCTCAATGGCCATCATGTTTTTTTTTAATCACTTTTGTTTGCTCTCCAAAGCAGAAGTTAGTCCAACACACATGGTATAGAAATTTCACAGTTGTGCAATTAAATTCAAAATATAACAGCTGGCGAGTATTCAAAGTGATAAAGTTCCAAAAATAGAAAGTGAATCGAATTAACATAAAGACATTATTAACTTTTTCTGGGTGGCGTGAGTTTGCAAAAGTCTTGGGTAATTAGATTTGCTTATTCTCAAAATAGCCAGAGAACCTTGAGTGACATTGCATTTCAAAGGTGGGAGCCAGAGGGAAGGTCGCTGTTGGTATTAGAGTGGAAAAGAAGAGGTTTCACTTCGAAATCATCTAGGGTAGTGCCAGCTACTCTATTTTCAGATTTTCAGCTAGATGCTCTTAAGAACTTATTTCATTTTCTTTGTGGGAATCAGAAAGTTAAATAATTCCTAGATTTGGAACTTTAAGTGGTTTTAAAAATTTTTCCTTTTTAAAAATAGTTTTTTATGTTGTTTATATCTTCCTAACATTCAAGTAATAATAAAGTTATTTTTATTTTGAAATGAAACAACTCCAAATAATAACCCCATTGTGTGGTATCATTGGCTCTAAGCTTCATGTTTTCTTGATACATCAATTATATGCTAATAAGCTTTTAAAAATTGATAGAGGAACATTTTAAGAGTATATGAATGAATGATCATGACATTTCCATTGCAAACTACTAGAGTGGTGTTTCACAGACTACTGATGCAGATCCGAGGGCAGTTCCCCAAAGTAATATGGTAGATACACTGTTTTGAAAGACAGTTCTTATTTTATATACTTCTGGAATATTCTTAAAAAGAATTACACACAGATCTTTTATCTGGTTCCCTCAGTGCAGCTGACATTCATTTTGCTGTTATCTTTGTTATTCAGATCAGCCCCAGTCCCAGGATGATGCATTACCCCTGTTGCCCTTGCTTTCTTGCCCTCCCTATAGCTACTGCTCCCTTTTCCAATCCTTAAGGTATGGCAACACTTTTCATGTTGCTCATAGATAGAGTCAGCACTGCCTCCAGCCCCTTGCAAAGGACATGCTGTATCTCCTGCCACAGCAGCTTCTGTGGTAGGCCTACAGTGCTTCCCTTCTGTGGGTGGTGCCACTGGCCTCCACCTGAGTTTGCTTCACTGAGCTCGCCGTGCACAGACATCTGGATGTTGTGCCCTTGGTGTTCATGTGGGACAACCAATGCTTCCCAATACCAAGGAGGCCAGGGCCTCCTGCAGCTTCCCATCTTTGACATGAAAAAGGGAGATGGATAGGGAAAGTTGAAATTGCTATTCTGTTTTTATTGAGAGCTGGTAGAAGATTTGAGTTGGCCAAATATAACTTTATTTCCTTTGGGGTAATAGGCAAACTTGGTTTTATTTAATTTATCAATTTTTAAAAATATTATTTCATTTTTATATATTTATTAATGTTGAGTAGATTATGTATGCACATGGTTGAAAATTAAAGTGGCCTAAAACAATATGTGCCTTTTAAAGGTCTCCCTCCCATCTTAGTTCTGAGTTTACCATTTTGTTTACCCAGAGACAACATGTGATACCAATGTCTTGCATACATTTCCATTCTTCCTGAGATATTGTTTGTGTTTATAAGTATGCATTTCTTTATCTCTATGTATACCATTTTTGTACAAATTATAGTACACAATTTCTTCCAGTTAACATATCTTGGAGATAGTTTTATATCTCTGAATGTACATATGCTTCCTTCTTTTTAAGGGCTTTTAATATTCCATTATATGAAAATTAATTATAGAATTGTGATCCCCTAATTTATTTAACCTGTCCCCTAGTGATGGAGATTTCTGTTGCTTAGGGTCCTTTGCTTTGGATCAAGTGTTGACAAACATTTTCTGTAAGGGTCAAATAGTTAATGTTTTAGGTTTTGCAGGCCATGTGATCTCTGTTGAAACCACTCTACTCTGTATCACAGTTGCAGTCATAGATTATATGTAAATGAATGGGTGTGGCTGTGTTCTAATCAAACTTTATTTACAAAAACAGCAGTCCAGATGTGGCCCCTGCTCTCGATGATCAGTTTTGAGAGGTACTGTCTTAGCACCTAGCACTGTGACTGGCCTGCAGCAAGTGCTTAACAGATATGTGTTGATTGATTGATGGGTTAATTTATGTGGAAATTTGTCATTAGAAATAAGGCGAATGCTAAACAATAAAAGATTTAAAAAAGACATTGGTATAAAAAAGGAGCTAAATGGAAAATATATGCCTTTAAGAGTATTCAACTTTTTGGTATCTTAAAAAAATTTTACAGTGGTGCTTTGACTTATTTTTTAAGTGTAGTAAACAGAAATGAGAAAAGAGGATAATGAAGGAAGGATTAATCTTCCTCTTCATAGCACTATTACTGTTAGAAATGTTGCTTCCTGCCCTATGAACTATCAGTCTCACCGGTAAACTCAGATTCATCCACAAAGCCCAGTATAGTAACATAGCTCATGGTTATTAAAGCCATTTAGTTTTAGATGGTGAGAGTATCTTCTTGCAAATGAGTGTCATCCTTGTGATGTCCACTTATGAATATCCTGCATTGGCTTTTTCCTCCTTCTGACTCTTACCAGGGGTACTAGATATCACATGACAGTACTTAACTTTTCATTACACACTAAATTGAGGCTTTTGAATTATTTGAATTTCTGGATTAGAGATAAGCAAATTAAGGCCTGCAGGCCAATTCCAACCTACTGCTTATTTTTAGAAATAAAGTTGTATTGGAACACAGTCGCAATCATTTGTTTACATATTATCTGTGGCTACCTTTACGTTACAGCAGTCAACTTGAGTAGTTGAGACATAGAACATAGAACTCACGAAGATGAAAATATTTACTATCTGGCCCTTTATAAAAAAAAGTTTGCCAACCCCTCTTTTAGATTGTACTATTTTTCCCAACTTTGAGAATCTGGTGCTCTCTTCTCTGAAGTTATGGGGTCTATTATTATTTTTCAGAATGGAGACCTTGCAATGAGCCTGTTTTTTAGCTTTTAAATAACAGGCATAATTGTTTGGTTGATTTGTCTTTTCAGCATAATGAACTCCTAGTTTGTTTGTTGAGCAGACAGTTATTAAACATCTGTTATGTTGAAGCCTGGGAATACAAAGGCAAATACGATTGATTTCCTGTTTGGAAAAGAACTTGGGGGCCAGTGGTTGACAGGAATAAATAAATTAGTGATTAGAGGGAATGATAGAAGTGTGAAGGGACTGCTATGAGAGGAGTAGCCCTCCATATATCCTGGGGGATAGCAAAGGTTTGCCAGTGCAGGAAGGTGAAGTTTTGAAGGATGACTAGAAGTTGGACACAGAAGGAAGAAGAAGGCATTCCAGGCAGGCAGGGGGTACACTTAGCATGTACAAAGATGCTAAGTCCTTAAACCGCTTTAAACACCCTAAGGTAATGGAAGAAGCGATGACAGAGAAAGACCAAGAGCACGGATGATGTAAGAAGTGAAAGTGGTATTGCCTCCCCCTTCCATACCACCACCAGTTGCCAGCGGGCCATGACCTAGAGATTGCCAGAACATGAAGGACTCAGATGTTCTGGAGAACCTGTTGCCATCTCTGATCCCTTCAAAAGAAGTGAGAATGAAGATTTGTCACTTCAGCTGAAAAATAGCTGTGGACAGAGCAAACAAGTTGACAGAGGCCAAATGACAGGTCCTGGTAAATCCCCAAAGCAGTTAATCTGGAGATAGAGGGAATTTACATGACTTCACTCTAGAATTCTCCATAGGGGAAGCATCTTTATGGAACTGAGTAACACTTCTCATTTTCAAACTTTGGCTATGGCTCTTTATCTTAGAAGAGCAGCTAGAATTGATAAAGTCTTCATGACCCTCTGTAGCCCAGTTCAACTTAAAACCAAGAGAGAAGAAAACAAAAGCAAATGAAGCCCATTCCTTTGCCGAGAAGAAGTGTTATTTGATTTGTATTTGCATCCTGAATGTTCCTTGGAAAAGAACATGACATTTGGCAATGTGCAAATGCCTGTTGACAGTCCTCCGACATCATTTTCCGTTTCCATTTCCTCATTCAGCGAGAGGGCTCGCCTAAGCTTTCCAGTCAACAATGAAGCCCAGATGTTATGCATAAACCAAAGGCTTTGGGGGGAAAGTAAGCAAACATCAATAATAAATAATGCTTGAGGTCATGCTGCAGCCCCCCTCTAAATTACCACAATGATCAGGCTTCATCATTCCCCAAACAGATTGCTTGGATTTTAATTTTGGCAGCAAATAACGTGGAGCATACAGGCTCGTGAATGGTAGCTCCAGTCCAATAATTCCAGGTGATGATCCCATTCCAGCTTTCTTTAACTTGGTGATTTGAGCGTGCATTGTGGTGGGTCTACTTGCCATTTCTGTCTAGAATGATTTAGAGAGGCCCCTCCCAGTCTGGGTTATTTCTCACCCATACGTGTTGTTGGAGGCAGTATTACCTGTAAGTATAATTTGGGAATTAAGATCTGCTCAAAAGCAAGCCTGGGTTTGATTAGCAGGCTGTAGGTTAGAAACTTCCTTTCTTGTGATCTGATCTCAAATTCCCATTTTATATTGTAGCACCTATAAAATTTTTCTAATTAAAGATGACTTGATGGTACCTAACATGGGAATAGTTTTTGGATGAAGTTCCTTGTGCTTACAGTTTTTTTCATGATAATTAGCACTGGGATGAATCACAAGGCTCATCTTTGGAAAAAGGTAGTGTCTATTCTTATTTCTAAAGTATTATTTCCAAAATGATGCTGTTCATGCTTTGGCTCCTGTAATATCTCTATTAATTTCTTTCATTAATTTTTTTTTTTTTTTTTTTTTTTTGCTGTTCAGTAAAAACAAAGAACTAATGGTTAAAATTCAAGGTATTGTTGTGGCTATGGGGGTAAAACTTGTAGCATGTTGGTGTCATTTGCTACCTATACAAGCTCTTAGTATTTTATTTCTGTTGCAGCATTGGGGCTACTATCTTTCTCATCATGAGTAATCTCGCATTTGTGCTGCATTCTATTCATAGCTGTCATGCTGTGTCTGACAGGGTGTTTTAAAAACTTTGATCTGCTTCCAGAAAAAACTTTTACATGGGTGGTAGGATTTATAAAGGAAGCTGTCAACTGAATAACAGGTATTACCTTCTTGGAAGGAGCAAAACATCAAACACCAACATCTCCTTTTTTCCCTTCTCCTCCTCCTCTTCTTCTTTTCCACTTTTCTATTATCAAAGCCCAGTTTTTAGTAACTTTATGTTTCCTTTTTATTACAGTGTCATTGTACTCTTCAATAGCAATGTCCAAGGGTAGAAAATGTCATTATTGTTGTAGGGGAAGAAACAGGAAAAACAACTTATTTCAGTGAAGATTTAGTAAGCACCTAATACATGTAAGATCCTAAGCAAGTTATTGGGGTACAGATATGGATAAGACATGGTCTCTGTACTTGGGAATTTCAGGATCTATTAGGGAGACAGTCATATAAACAGAACATTTCAGTATAAGAAGCAATGAACAGGATATTCTAGAAGCATCAAAGACTCTGAAAGCAGTCATTTCTACTTTTAGAGAAGAAATTTAGGTTCTTAAATTAAATTCCTGTAAACAACGGCATCCCTACAATCATACCATAGCACAGTTGCTACTGTTCGTTATCCTAATAGTAACTTCTCTCCTGTCCTGGAGGAACTCCTTTCCTTTACTCCTCAAAGAGCCCAACCTTCCTGGGAGACCCAAAACAAGAAACCATGAGTCTGAGGGTGGGGTGTTGGTCTTTTTAAGAAACTCTATTACCCACAAAGAATAGGTATGTTGCAGGAAGTTGCCCAATTGAGTGTTGGCTAATCAGATAGCAACCTTGCTGTGGTATGGCACAGGTTAGCCAATTTACAGTGGCATGTGGCCTGGCTTCTTGGGTTTTCTTCATAACTCAAGTCACCTTGAAAGCCCTGGTAGCTTCACAGAATTCAGATGTACCCCTAACTCTCACCTCATGCACTCATCTCTCCTAGAAAAAAAAAAAAAGTGTCGAATCTTGGCCCACTACTTAGGGAAGTGTACTGAGCACTGGTTGCGTAGTGAGTAACAGCAGTTTGAGAATGATGATAATGGTAGTTGTGATGGTGGTGATTATGGTGGTGACAATGATAATGATGTTGCTGGTGCTACTGGTGCTGGTGATCTTCATGATAAAGATATGAGATAATGTAATTATAGGGCAGGGACTATGTCTTATTCTTTTCTACCTGGAATTTGACATGGAGTAGGAATTTTAAAAAGTTTGTTGAAGATGGAGCAAGCAGTCAGAGTTTCCCACTAGAAACCTGACACAGAGCATGCCACCCCTCTTGTTTGACACCCTCCAATAGACTTCCATTTCATTGGCATAACCTCTACATTTCTTGCCTTTATCTATGTACTCTGGCTTTCCTCTGATATTACCCTGAGCTCATCTCTTATTGCTCCCTATACACACTGGCTTCATTACTTTTCTCAAAACACCCGTACACGTTCCCATCTCAGAGTATCTGCATATGCTTGTCCCTCTGCCTGGAATGCTTTTCACCCAAATATCAGTGTGGCTCACTTCTTTACTTTCTCAAATCTCTGCTCAAATGTCCCCTTCCCAGAGATGCCACCCCTGACCACCATGCACCCTACCATCCCTCCCATGTCTCTTTATCCAACTTTATTTTTTTGTAGTATTTATATATTAAGCATTATTTATGTATTTATTTATTGCCTGCCTCTGCCCACTCCATCTGCACTGAATGTAAGCTACATGAGGGCTAACTCCTTTGTTTTCTTCATAGCCGTTTCCCCAGAATTTAGAACAGTGTATAGTATATAGGCACAACTCTGTAAACATTATTGAATAAATTTGAAATGAAATGAATTAATGAACTATTTATACCATCAGAAGACATACTTCATGAACTGACTTGTATTTTTTGGCATCTTTCTAGGTTTGTCTTTCTTATCACCCTCTGGGTTGTTTGAGCCCCTTTAGGACAGAGATCTCATCAGAAACATTTTGTTGTCACAGATGGAAACCAACACAAACCTATTCACAGAGTAGTTGCTCAGGAAATGCTGGTTCATTGGTGGATTATCTAAGGCTCAGCTAACGAGGATTGCTTTTCCTCCTAGCTATGCTTCACCACACTTTTCAATCTCTTTGTCTTCCTCCCTGCATTTCAGACATGTTATCAAATAATAATTCTTTTCATCGTAGACATTTATGGGAGGGGGAGATTATATCAAAGCATTTGTATCTCCACTCTCAAATAAATGTGGTGGACCCAGGCTTAATGTTGTATTATTAACACCACACCAAAGACCAACTACCAAGGAGGCTGTAAAATCCAGAGAATATTTTTTTCTATTCTTGCTGAAATGCAGGTTCTATATAAAAACCAAATTCTTAACTTCAAAAGTTTGAACAGAATGATTTTTTAATTGATAGATAATATTTGTACATGTTTATGGGGTTCAAGTAATATTTTGTTACATGCATAGAATGTACAATGATCAAGTCAGAATATTTACAGTATCCCTCACCTCAATATTATCATTTCTATGTTTTGGAAACATTTCAAGTCCTTTCTTCTAGCTATCTTGAAATATACAATGCATTGTTGTTAACTAGTCACCCTAGTGTGCCATGGAATATTATTCCTTCTACTTAACTGTATGTATGTATGTTTCTATCCATTAACCAACCTCTCTTCATCCCCTCACTCCCTGATACCCTTCTTGGCCTCTGGTAACCATCATTCTACTCTCTACCTCCACAAGATCAACTTTCTTAGTTTCCATATGCGTGAGAACATGCAATGTTTGTCTTTTTGAATCTGGCTTATTTCACTTAACATAATCACCTCCGGTTCCATCCATGTTGCTGCAAATGACAGGATTTCATTCTTTTTTATGGCCAAATAATATTCCACATTTTCTTTATCTGTTCATTGAACAGGATGATTCTTAAAAGTAACTTCTAGCTGATTACATTTAGGCTATCACATTTAAATTTTTGCCATTTTTAAGCATTTTAGTAGCTTTTGAATATCATGCATTTTACTAACTTGATGCCTTTGAAATGTCTTTCTGAAATAGTTAAAGTCATGTGGATATTCACACTGGACTCGATATCATAGCCTCCTTTACCCAAAGGAGCTTGGCCAGTTACTTGCCAATTGAAGTTGGCCTTGTACTTGCTGACACATTTTTCAAAAACTAGTTGTGCAATACATGTTGATATTCTTTGTTGTTCTTCATTTCCTTATTCATCCATTTGGCTCCTTCTTCCTTTCCCTGACTCTCTCTCTTCCCTCCCCCATGACTTTTTGGAAGCCACTATCTGCTTTAGTAACCTTAACGGTAAATTGCTTCAAGGGTAAAAATGCTCTGCATTTCTAATTAGAAAGGACTATTTCCTGAACTTCTTGGAGATCTCATTCTGTCCTAGCTTTTCTTTATAAAAAGTTCTAAGCAAGTATTTTGTTTGTTTACTTGGTCAAGCTTGGATTTGCTATCCATTCCAACTAGGTTTATCACAAATAAAGCTTTAAAAAAAGTACTTCCTTACATCCTTTTTCACAAAACATACGCTCAACTCATAATTTTCATTTTCATTATTAGCACTGTTTTAATTTTATGACCAATTTTTTATGTTTTGACATATGCATACATTGTGGAATGACTAAATCAAGCCAATTAACATATTTATTACCTCACGTACTTATTTTTTTGTGATGAGAACATTTAAAATCTACTCTCTTAGCCATTTACAAGTATACAATACATTGTTAGTAACTATAGTCACCATGTTGTGCCATAGAGCTCTTGAACTCATTCCTCTTATCTAACTGAAATTTTATATCCTTTGACCAACATCTCACAATCCTCCCCAACCCACCCTTATCCCTTGCTGATCACCATTCCACTCTATGAGTTTGCCTTTTTTAGATTCCACACATAAGTGAGATTGTACAGTATTTGTCTTTCTGTGCTTGGCTTACTTTGCTTAACATAATCAACTCCAGGTTCATCCATGTTGTTGCAAATGACAGGATTTCCTTCCTTCTTTTTAAAGGCTGTATAGTATGCCATTATGTATGTATACCAGATTTTCTTTATCCATTCATACATTGATTGACACTTAGGTTGATTCTGTATCTTGGCTATTGTGAATCATGCTGCAGTGAGTATGGAAGTGCAGATATTTCTTTGACACACTGATTTCATTTCCTTTGGATATATACCCAGTAGTGGGATTGCTGGATCATATGGTAGTTCTATTTTTAATTTATGCAAGAGCCTCCATATTGTTTTCCAGATGGCTGTACTAATTTCATTTCCCCTAACAGTGTACCAGGGCTCTTTTTTTCCCACATCCTCCCCAATACTTATCTTTCATCTTTTTGATAATAACCATTCTAACAGTTGTGAAGTGATATCTCATTGTGGTTTTAATTTGCATTTCCCTGATGATTAGTGATGTTGAACATTTTTTTCATATACCTGTTGGACATTTGTATGTTTTCTTTTGAGAAATGTCTATTCATGTCCTTTGCCCATGTTAAAATTGGGTTATTTGTTTTCTTACTGTTGAGTTGAGTTTTTGCACCTTCCCCAGGTGTTGATTCTATCTGTACTGTCTTCTCTCATAGCTCATTACATTAGTTTGCCAAGGCTGCTGTAACAAAGTAGTACAAACTGGGTGGCTTAAACAACCGACATGTATTGCCTCATAGTTCTGGAGGTTCAGGGTCTTAGACGAAGGTGCCAATGTCAGCAGGGTTGGTTCATTCTGAGGGCTGTGAGGGAGAATCTGTTCCATGCCTATCCCTCAGTTTCTTTTGGTTTGCTGGCAATCTTTGGCATCTCTTAGCTTGTAGATGTATCACCTAATCTCTACCTTCATCTTCACATGGCCTTCTCCCTATATGCATATCTGTGTCTCTGTCCAAATTCCCTCATTTTATAGAGACACCAGCCATAATGGATTAGAACCCACTCTAATGATCTCATTTTAACTTGATTACCTCTGTAAATACCCTATCTACAAACAAAGTCACATTCTGAAGTACTGAGGGTAAGGACCCTAATGTATCTTTTTGGAGGATACAGTTCAACCCATAACACTCATGCAGTGTGAAGCTCTAGGGTCAGTAAAACCTTGTTCATTGCAGTGTTATTAATATGGGCTCTCTTATTTATCAAATCTTTAACTTTGACTCTACAGATATAGTAAAACTTTAACTGATTAGGGTGAGAGGTTCTAACACACAGAATTTCCTAATTTACTGAGAATTACCTTGTAGATGACATTGTGAGATGACAGCTCTGGTTCCTCCAGTACAATATATATAATTGAAATTTTGATGCTTAACAATCTTTGAATTTAATTTTCATCCTGACCTCAGACCCTTCATCTAGGCCCACATTCCATATCACAAACCTGCCTGTCTATTATGGCAAAATCAATACACCCTGATATTATCCATGACATTTGTCTTAGTCCCAAGATACCCTGGTGTTGTCCATGACTTTTATCTCAGCCCGTTCTTTCTTGTTCTAACCACTTCTCCAGCTCCTGAGTCTTGCCTCTCTCCCCTACTTTTATACATTTGTATTTGTTCTCTAGATTTTTTTACTCATTGATTCTTTTTTTTTTTTTTTTTTGAGACAGAGTCTCACTCTGTTGTCTCAGGCTAGAGTGCCATGGCATCAGCCTAGCTCACAGCAACCTCAAATTCCTGGGCTCAAGCGATCCTCCTGCCTCAGCCTCCCAGGTAGCTGGGACTACAGGCATGTGCCACCATGCCTGGCTAATTTTTTTTTTCTATTTTTAGTTGTTTGGCTAATTTCTTTCTATTTATAGTAGAGATACGGTCTTGCTCTTGCTCAGGCTGGTCTCGAACTCCTGAGTCAAGAAATCCTCCCGTGTCAGCCTCCCAGAGTGCTAGGATTACAGGCATGAGCCACCGCACCTGGCCTGATTCTTAAAGAATTTTTCTTGGATAAGCTCTACTGGCTCTCCCTAATTCAAATCAAGTTGTAGGATGGGCCCCCCTAACCAGCCCTTTGACAACAGCCACCACTGCCAACAAGTCCACCCACCAGCACACAGACTGTCCCACTTAGTTTCTCTACAAAGAGAATTTGACAAGAGAATGTACTGTCCTCTCATGATAAGTATTGTGTAATAGCCTCTTAAGTGACTTTTCCCATGGCTAGTCTCTGCCCTGTCTGATTAGATTAATCTTTAGTTATTCAAATTATCTTCCTAATGTGTAATTTTGAAAAGCAATTTGCTGCTCAAAATACATCAAAGCTCCTCCCTCCCTACATTGCCCATTCAATGAGTACATTCTTCAGACTGACATTTCACCTTCATATATCTACCCGAGCTCCAAACTAGTAGTTCTCAGTTCTGGTTGCACATTGAATCACCTGGAGAGATTTACAAACTACTGATGCTGGGGCCCCACCCCAGAGGTTTTGATTGAATTCTGGAGAGTGGTGTATGCATCAGGATTTTTAAAAGTTTCCTCTGTGGTTCCAGTCAGGGGTTGGGGACTACCTATTTAGAGCAACATGTCTCTAATTTTAATGTATGCAGTAATAATCTTGTTCAAGTGCAGATTCTGATTCAGCGAGTGCGGGGCCAGCCAAGGGTGTGCATTTCTAATAACCAGTGTTGTTGTTGGTCCACACTTTGCATAGTAGGGTGATAAACAGAGCTTTCTGAGGTCCAGGGCCACATTTTGCTCATCTTTGTGTCTCTGAATTATAGTGTAGAAGCTCTCAGCAAATATTTGAAACCAAAGTAAATTTCAAGCTTTCCCCCAACTTCCCAGTCTTTTTCTCTGCATATTGAAGTCCACATAAGCTTGGGCCTATCTCTTTTTGAAGCCTATCCCTAGCCACAACCAGATAGCCAATGTTTTACTCATTTATTCATTCATTCAACCAACATTTTCTAAGTGCTCTTTATGGCCTGGCACTGGGGATTCAGTGGCTAATAAGATGTAATTTCTACCTCAAGTTTATGTGCTCATTGATGGGATTATCCTCTATGTTGGTGCTTCATAGGTTATCTGTGCCAAAAGATCAGGTGTTTTGTTCTAATATGTTTTATTTTGTAAAATACAAAATTCAACACTTGGGTATCTCAGCAATGTCAAATTACTATAAAAGTTTCTAAATGAGTGCTCTAAAATTCTCCACTTGCTGTGGAATGGCACTAAGTCATTTTCCAGACCACACTGGTTCTTGGACCGTACTTTGAGTACCACTGCTTCATGGCCTTTCCAAACAAAGTGGGGTCTGTGGATCAGCAGCATCAACACCCTCAGTGGCTTCTGATAAATGCAGAAACTTGGATCCCACCCCAAGCCTACTAAATCAGAATCTGCATTTTAACCAGATTTTCAGGTGATTTGTGGATATATTACAGACGAAGAAGCACAGCTCCAGGGAAGTGGTTCTTAACCTTTGCTGCATATTAGATTCACCTGGGAGCTTTTAAAAATTCTGATGCCTTTTTTTTTGAGAATTATATATTCAGATCTGCCTTCTTTTTAATCAGACTATTTGGTTTTTTGCTATTGAGTTGTTTGAATTCCTTGAATATTTGAGATATTATTCCTTCATCAGATGAAGTTTGAAAATATTTTTTCTCATTCTATACATTGTGTCTTCCCTCGGTTGATTGTTTTCTTTGCTGTGCAGAAGCTTTTAGTTTCATATAGTCCCTTTTGTCTATTTTTGGTTTTGTTATCTATGCTTTTGACTGCTTAGCCATAAAATCTTTGCCTAAACCAATGTCCTGAAGAGCTTCCTTATGTTTTCTTCTAGTAGTTCTATAGTTTACAATCTTAGGTTTAAGTCTTTAAACCACCTTGAGTTTATTTTTGCATATGGTTATAGATCAGAGTCTAGTTTTATCTTTTGGCATATCTGGTATATATACACAATGGAATACTATTCAGCCATAAAGAAGAATGAAATCCTGTCATTTGCAGCAACATCAATGAGCCTGGAAGACATTATGTTAAGCAAAATAAGCCAGACAGAGAAAGATAAACACCACATGTTCTCACTCATATGTGGGATCTAAAAAAAATTTGAGCCCATGGAAATAGTATAATTGTGAGTATTAGAGATAAGAAAGGGTAGAAGGGAGAAGAGGGTGGGGAGAGATTGGTTAATGGATGCAAAATTACAACTAGATTGGAGAAATGAATTCTCGTGTTCTGCAGCACTATAGGCTGAATGTGGTTAACTATAATTTGTTGTACATTCTCAAAAAGCTAGAAGAGAGGATTTTGAATGTTTGCAACACAAAGAAATGATAAATATTTGGGGTGATGGATATGCTAATTACCCTAATTTGATCATTGCACATTATATGCATGTATGGAAATATCATTCTGTATCTCATAAATGTGTACAATGATTACATCTCAACTTAAAATAAAAGGAAAACAATTCTTCTGCCAAAGCTGTATCCCAACAAATTAAACTAAAAATCCCTAGGGGTGGCCCCCAATCATCAATACTTTTTAACAGCTACCCAGATGACTCTGGCATACAACCTAGAGTGGGAACCAGCACTAAATAAATCCAGAGTCCATAAGAAAAAGTGGGCAACCATTGCTCTAATCTTCAAATCAGCTCAGGTTCCCAGATACCCATTAATTACTCCCTTCCCTTCACTTAGAAAAATTGGGACCACATCTGAGGTATTGCTTGGTGGGCATTTTTAAGAGGACTATTTGGATCAGTGGTTCTTCATCTTTTGTTGCACAACAGTTTGTGAAACTGAATGGGTTTTTTTTGAAGTGCAGTTTCAGAGGCTGTGGCTTGTTGATTGAGGTGGAGCCAATCAGTGTACAGGTGGTTCCCACTACTGGTCATCTGACCAACAGCCATTTCCTTTCTCCTTCCTAAAGGCAGGAACGTGTCTGGAAACACCAGATGCTATCTTTGCCAGCCTCCCTTGAGGCTTAAATATGGCCCTGTGACCCTGTTCTGGGCATTAAGACTTAAGGGAAATGTGCTGTGTAACTTTCCCCCTAGTCAAAGGAGGAGCACAGAAATAGAAATATTATGAGAAACAGAATTAGAAATAGAGATCCACTTTCATGCCTGCTCACCTGGACTTTTTAGTGTCTCAATTTCTACTTGTGTAAGCTCAGATTGCTTAGTGGGCCAATTGGTTAATCAGAGAAGGGACTGGAGAACAGTTCACATTTAGAAATACTCTGTTATCTTACTCCAAGTGTGGGTGATGGGCCAGCAGCATCAGCACTACCTAAAAGAGCATTAGAAATGCAGAACCTCAGGCCCCAACCAGATCTGTGGAATCAGCAAAGTGCCCACATGATTGATATGCATATTAAATTTTGAGAAGTGGTGGTCTGTAAGAGACAGAGGTTTTTTTCTTAAAATCCTTTTTAATTCGTTCATTTTCCTTTTGCTGCCATGGAAGATGAGCTTGCCACAAAGGGAAGCCATTGACACTCTAGGCACAATCTTCACATGGAAATTCAAACATCCATTTCCACACTGCAATGGAAGTGTTGTGACATGTTCTATTGGAAAGCCACTACCTACATGCCATCATGTGGAGCTATAAGCTATTTTTAGGTCTTCTGAACAGACCAAAGTTTCCGCTGCCCAAATGACTCCAAAGAACGTGAGGCTGATGTGTCTCAGATTTTCTTGTAACCCTTCCTTTTCCAAAAATATCTTGGGTGTTTACTGTTGAGTTGAGTCCTGCTTAACTAACAAACAAAGCCTGTGTATCTACTATGACCCAAAGTAGATTGTCCGTTTCCCCCTTTTCATTTTCAAAGACATGTCATATTTCCTATGATTGTTTTATCAGAGAAATAGAACCAGAAATTGATTCAATATGTATACTGGATGGTCATCTCCATCTCGGATTTCTCTTGGAGTTTGACGTGAAGAGGAATATTGGATGTACACCTAGAAAAGATAAGGTGTGGTAGAAGTTCAGATTCCCTAATTTTTGTTAGAGGAGTTTGAAAACTGCCAAAAAGTGTTTAACAAATAATTAGGCAGCCACGTGTGACAGTCCATCAAGCTAGAAAGGGTATAAAAAACAAATAACAACACATGGGTTTTAAAAGAAAACAAATGGCCATGGGAGGAAATTACTGAAGTCTAATAAAATTAGCAGAAAGTGGTTTCCAAATGTGCATCTTTACCCCTTGCTTTGCGACCTTCTGAAGGCTAGACAACACTCTGATGAAATTTGGAAAAGAAGAGCTGTGAGTTTAGACTTAATACTTTCCTAAACTTTACTGTATTAATATATTTTATAGTATTTGAAAGATACAGATTTTTTTTTTTTAGACAGAGTCTCACTCTGTTGTCCAGGTGAGTGCTGTGGCATCAGCCTAGCTCATAGCAACCTCAAACTCCTGGGCTCAAGTGAGCCTCCTGCCTCAGCCTCCCCAGTAGCTGGGACTACAGGACCAAACTACCAAACCCAGCTAATTTTTCTATATTTAGTAGGGATGGGGTCTTTCTCTTGCTCAGGCTGGTCTCCAACTCCTGAGCTCAAGCAGCTCCTGCCTCAGCCTTCCAGAGTGCTAGGATTACAGGCGTGAGACACCACACCTTGCCAAAGATACAGATTTTAAAGATTCTGGCTACTGATGTTAAATTTGCCAAGTATGATGATCAAAAAGGGGTTATTGGATGGAGAAAGACATTTTCATACACAATTAGCAATCTTTTACTGTACAAACAGTAAGTGCCAGGCAACAGGGATATAAATATAAATAAGGTATTATCCTAGCATAAAAAACAAACAAATATATATAAATCAGGAGTTCACAGAAAACAATAAAATAACCCTTAAATCAAATTTCTTAATTCTCCCAGTAGGAGAAGGCTCATTTTTCATATTTTTATTTATTATTTTGAAGGCAGGACTTCAAAAAGAAATAAAAACAGAAGGTCAACTGCAGGTCAAATCACAGCGGCTCCATTCTTGCATGTTTAGATGGGTGTCACCCTTGTTTACCTTCTTAGAATTTTTATATTCTTTGTCAAAATTGTGAGCCATAATTATTTTGCTCCAGTTTACTTTTTTTAAACTGGTAGAAAACATACTGTTGATGTGATGGTAATACACTCATTCTGAGAATAATAAAATCATTAACATTTCAAGACTGCATTTTGGGGAATTACCTTGAACACCCATTGTGTCACCTTTAAATGTATCAGCTCATGGAGTCTTGGAGCAACTCCCTGAACTAAAGACTGTTTTATTCTCATTATAGAAATGTTGGGACTAAGGGTTTTTTTATTTTTTATTTATTTATTTATTTTTATTTCAACATATTATGGGGGTACAAATGTTTAGGTTATGTGTGTTGCCTTTGTCCCCCTTCCCCCCTGGAGTCAGAGCTTCAAGCGTGTCCATCCCTCATATGGTGTGTATTACACTCATTATGTATGTATATATCCATCCCCTCCTTCCCCACCCATCTGCCCAATACCCAATAAATGTTATTCCTATATGTCCACTTAGGTGTTGATCAGTTAATACCAGTTTGCTGGTGAGTACATGTGGTGCTTATTTTTCCATTCTTGGGATACTTCACATAGTAGAATGGGTTCTAGCTCTATGCAGGAAAATACAAGAGGTGCTACATCACCACTGTTTCTTATAGCTGCCTAGTACTCCATGGTGTACATATACCACATTTTATTAATCCACTCATGTATTGATGGGCATTTGGGTTGTTTCTACATCTTTGCAATTATGAATTGTGCTGCTATAAACATTTGAGTGCAATTGTCTTTTTTACAGAATGTCTTTTGTTCTCTTGGGTAGATGCCCAGTAATGGGATTGCTGGATCAAATGGTAGATCTACTTGTATCGCTTTAAGGTATCTCCATATTGCTTTTCACAGAGGTTGAACTAGTTTGCAGTCCCAGCAGCAATGTA
>CAUYRT010084655.1:0-10975 GCA_963574885.1 Lepilemur ruficaudatus
AATTTCTTTCTTTCTATTTATAGTAGAGACGGGGGTCTCACTCTTGCTCAGGCTGGTTTCGAACTCCTGACCTTGAGCGATCCGCCCGCCTCAGCCTCCCAGAGTGCTAGGATTACAGGCGTGAGCCACCGCGCCCGGCTCAATGTGCGCTATTTTGAGAAGACAGGAACACACACCTTCCCCTCGCTCCAATCCTCAGGCTGGGGACAGGGCAGAGTAAAGACAAGAAGATGGCGATTAGGTTTGAGGAAGACTTCCTAGGCACCTTTGTACCTAACTTGAACAAAAGACCCTACCCTTGCAAAACGATAGTTTTTAGAAATTTACTTAGGTTTGCGCATCAACAGAGTTCTGATTTGTACAAAAAAAAAAAATCTTAAAAATCATTTCATTTAGCATTTTTCTTTTACAGATAAGCAAGCTGGAGTGAATAGCTGGATTTCAGGTGTCCAGAGTCATTCTCTTTTCAAGCTTGATTTAAAAAATTAATGAAAATAAAATATCAGATCTGTTTGCTCACAGCTATATACTTTCTAAGTTTTGATCCATTTAATATATGGTCACGTGGCTTGATTTTCTTCCCCTCTCTCTCTAATCCTTCTTGCAAAGATTTTAATAAGCTCTTCCAAAGTAACAAAGTTCATGTGGTTAAACTGCTAGTTGCTAACTTAATGTAGAAAGCCAATGCTGTGTTGTATTCTAGCAGACTCTGGAAGACTTACAAAGAAGAAAAAGTCCTGGATCCATTCATCACTTAGAAATGTCATTAGCTTCCACTGGTTCCTTGAAATGTATTCCTCTTCCACGGGCCTCAAAATCTAGCATGGATGTCAGAAAACCAAGCTATCTGGTGATCTCTGTGTGAACAGCTCCCATAAATCACACTGTACATTCTGGCTGTCAAGGTGCATAGAACTCAACACAGTTGGTTGCATCCGGCGTCTAAGAACACCTGAGTCACTGCAAGCAGTTGGGACAGCAGTGTGGAAAAGAAGCCGACCTGTCCCAACCCAGCAACTAATTACGTACTAATAGAAATAACCACACCAACCCAAGAGGGATCCAGAAAAGAGGGAGAAGCTTTATTTTGCAAGAGTGCCCCCTCCCTTTTTAAAAATTAAAAACGCAGATTCCATTCTGCATTTGGGAAAACTATGCATATATATCACTTGGATTTGAATGGTTTAATATGAAACTTGGAAAAACTTCTGGAGTTTTGAAAAAATAGTTTCTGGAGATTTCAGACTGGAGACCTGAGATAAAGTGAACGTGCCACTCAACTCATTAGCAAAAAGGGAGGTTTTCAGCTCTTTTGTGTCCCACAGTGTGTTGGGGTTATGGTTCATCTTAGAGCCTACAGCCAGATACAGAGGTTGGTTGTTGATAGTTGGCTTGCAGAAATGCTGATTAGTTTTACCTGCCCCAAACACCTCTCTGAGGTCCTAAGGTGACCCTCTCTGGTAGGACAGGACCTGAGAGTAGATTGACAGCTAGGCAAGATCTCCAGGGCCTTCAGTTGCCAGGGAAAGACAAAGCATATACAAAGCACCTCAAGATCATATGTTTTTATTACAGGGTACAGCAAGTGACAATCTAGAATACAGGTATCTGGGAGGATGAGAGGCAAACCATCCTCGAAGCTGAAATCTAGCCACAAAGCCAGAGCTATCTTCCAGAAGCAGAATTTTGTAGCTGAGGTTAGCAAACCACAGACTACAGGCCACATTTGGCCCGCCGCCTGTTTGTTTTAAATAAAGTTTTATTGGAACACAGCTTTGCTTGTCCGTTTGCTGTCTGTGGCTGCTTTCACACTACAATGGCAGAGATGAGTAGCTGCTACAGAGGCTGTCCGGCCCCCAAAGTTGAAAACGTTTACCATCTGGCCCTTTACAGGAAAATTTCCAACCCCTGTACTATGGAAATAAATCAATGGTGAAAGGGAAGTGGCATAGATGGTTTTCACTCTTCTAAATCTACACAAGCCCTTCAAAAATACTTTATAAATCTTTAAAAATAGCCTATATATATATATGTATACACATATATGTATATATTTGACCCCTTACAAAGGTCCTTATCACAATCAGCTCTAAACATTAACCCATGTTGTAACACTTAAAAAAAAAAATCACAGCAAATACAGAAGGGTGTTTCCATCTCACTTAAGATAAGCTCTCCAACTCCGCCTTCCCACAAATGCAAACTTTCGGCTGCTAGAAAGAGTAACATGTAGCTAGACTCTCAGTACATCCTCTGGCCATGAGTGGTTTACAGGAGGAGCCAAGAAGGCCTGAAATTAAAAGGGGAAATACCCTTGATTCTAACATCACAGAGAAGTAACAGTTGTCAGGATTAATGAGCCGGCTTAGCCCTGGCCGATATTTGACACTCAGCCTGCAAAGGGGAAAAAATGTCAAACATTAATTACCTTCTAAAGCGAAAGGCTGTCCTCTAAGTACACTCTAACCCTCTCTTGGAGCCTCTTGACTGCTAATCTCCTTGCCATCAAGAAAACCTGCCCCAGGATAGACTTGCTTTCTGGGCTAAAGCTACATAAAGCTTCTAAAACCAGACTGAGTACTTGACCATGCTAATTGGGCAGAATGAGCTTGCAGAGCTGAGAAATCCTGCTTGGCCACACCCCCGACACACTTCTTTAAAAACAGAGATGAAGTCAGTGGGTTCAGTCCAACGCTGAACAAGTACTTTTAAACAAGTGCTGTTATTTAAAGCAAAATAGCCTAAAGGCAGAAACCAGTATTGACTCAACCTAAAAATCATAAAGGTGATTTTTTTAAATGAATTCAATCTCCCCTCCCCGCTAATCTAGCCCCTTTCCATCTCTGGCAGTTCAAGTTCAGCCCTGTGCTGAACAATCCCTTCGCTGACATGCAGTGTGGTCCTACTGTGTGTGGGAGGCTGTCCAATGGGACTGATTCTCATACCCCTCAGCTCACCAGAGGGCTGCAATACGATGTCATTGCTTTGAAGTGTGTTACAAAAGAGCAAAGTGATGTTTTGTTTTGTTTTTTAAAAATAAAAAAACTTAGTAAGTTAATAGGGCAGAAACTCTCCAAGGTCTGAAGGATTTTATCTTTCTCACAAAAATTCATACTTCTATAATTCGATGTGATCACCTACAAATGTAATGAACATAAATGGCATTATACTGTACGTAAAAGGAAGTGCAAGGGTCTATAATTACACAGCTAATGCTTGAGAGCGCCTGCAAACAAATAAAGAGCAAATACAATACGGGTACTGTTTGTAGACCACAAAGGTGTCTGCAACCTAGAAAAAACCTGGTTCAAGTCCCAGCTCTGCCACCCCTCAGATGAGAGGAATTGCAACAGGTCCTCCACAGGCCTCTGCTTTCTGGTTATACAAGTGAACACCGAATGAATTGCTCTCTAAGGATCTTGACATTTTTCCTGTGATTCTCTATTTATGTTGATCAAACCAATTTTTGTATATTAAGTAGCCGTAAGCCTTTTACCGAATGTATGTCTGACTGCAAAAAATACCATCATGTAATTGAAAGTTCAGGCGAAATATCATGGAAAGAAAGAGAGAAAGGGACAGGGGGGTGAGGAAATAAAGAAAAGAGAGCAGAGAAAAAAATGAACTAAATCATCTTTAGTTATGTTGCTATCATTCATGCAAGGAATAACTATACATCCTTTAGAAGAAACTACACGTGTGTACACACGCACACACACAGATATACACAATAGGGTAAGGAGCTGCCTGTTTTCTGCCAAAATCTTTCCTTCCCCCTCCCCTACCCCAAAATGAGGAATTGAACTCTATCCAGTGCTCAGGACAGGAGAACAAAGTCTAAATTGAGACTGATTAAAATAATGCAGTTTTACATACCTGACTATAGGTGTTACCCAAAGCCATTCAAAAATAAAGCTGATATAAAAGGATAGTCACCTACTACATAGTAATATAGGTTGAATGAAACTGCATGCTCAAGACCTGAGTTGCATTTTGCCCCATCACAAACCTACAAGTCAAGGCAACTTCTTGTCTTTCCAGGCTCCAGTGTGCCAAACAAGAATGCCACAGTCCTGACTTTTCAGCAGGGACTTTTAATGTACCTCTCTGAGAGTGATCAGTGATCCGAGCTACAAAACGGGAGAGAAACAAGTTTTCAGAGTGATACAAGTAGAAGTCTAAGTTCCCCCAAAATACTAAGAAATTCATCTTTTTCAAGACAAGCATCAACACCAACCACAAATTTCTTGAAGCACCTGCTGGGATCACCAACCTTGCACATTTTTAAATTTTGCACCATTGAACTCAGTGACTGAATGCACTTACTGATAGAAACCAGTACCTATTTATCCTGTGTCCTGCAAAAGCAGGACTTTCCAGAGTTGCCATCTTGTTGGTGTGGGTTACTACACATCTAGAGTGATAGATAAAGAAGTCAAAGTGTTAGATATAAGGGAAATTTCTGGAGTAAGAATCATGAGAACAAATCAGAAAAAGTAAGAAAAAAAAATCAGACTAAACCAAGCACAACACACATTTTCAAGACACCCATTTTCAATGCCTCTAGTAGCATGGACTGCAAGGCTGTCAAAACATTCATTTTTGCTGACCTTAATCTGCAGTGTGATGTGACGTTTTGGGACACGACTACATTAATACTTTTCTGAATGGAGTCGCTTGCTCGTGCATGGCTGATGAATCATTCTATAAAAGGTCAATTTTTATTCATTCCTTCTAGCAAAGAGAGTGTCTCGGCTTTCAAACCCCACTTGAGAGGTTAGTATAACGTCTTTCCAAAAGGATCTCTGCAGAAAGAATGCGGAGGACAGCTTGATCAATCCAAGAGATGAGAAACTATTACATGACTAACTTTTGCTGTGAGTGGGTCTCTGTGGAAAGTTCTGCACATGCTTTCTTTACTCATTTATGTTTCAGTTTGTAAACTCAAAGAATGCACATAAATCCCACATGTAATCAGAGATGCAGATGTTTATTACGACCAGGATTAGTAAAGAACAACAGGAACTCTTGGTACTGGAGGAATCTATGCTAAGTGCATCGTGTGCCAAATCTCACTTACTCCTCCTGCTCTCTGTCCCCAGGGAAGGCATCCTGAATAGAACAGGTGCATGGGCTCTCCTGTTCCCCTGGCTTCTTGACAGCGGTGTCCCCCGAGAGATCATAGCTCCCCTCTGGACAGCTCTTTCCACAGGATGCCCTTCTCCCAGGTTCCAGTAACACCTTCCTCTTCTGCCCTTCAAGCTGAAGGCTGGTCACAGCATGGCTTCTAGCCCAGGTTACTGCCCCCTCCTTTTTCTCCCCCTACACTAGGGGTCAACAAACTATGACCCCGGGGGACCAGATCCTGCCCAAAGCCTGTTTTTGTTTTACGGGGAGGCACACCATTCCTTTAGGTACTATCTGTGTTGGCTTTAACCCTAGAGCAGCAGAGCTGAGTAGCTGAAACTGAGTCCACAAGGCCTGCGAGGCTGAAAATATTTATTAGCTGGCCCTTTAGAGAAGTTTGCCAACCCCTGCCCTACACTCTTCCCATATCCGTGAAAAGAGTCGTCTCATTAATACTTACTAACCTCTCCTAATTTATCTTAAGTGTGCCATCTGTCTACTCCTGGGATCCTGAATGATAGAGTCCTCAACTCCTTCTACAAGGTACCTTTAGTTACTATAAATTATTCCCATTACATAGCGGACAAGGAAATTTAAGATTCTTTTTTTTTTTTTTGAAACAGAGTCTTACTCTGTTGCTCCAGAGTAGAATGCCGTGGTGTCATCACAGCTCACTGCAACCTCAAACTCTGGGCTCAAGTCCTGAGTAGCTGGGACTACAGGTGTGCACCGTGACTCCAGCTAATTTTTCTATTTTTAGTAGAGACAGGGTCTCACTCTTGCTCAGGCTGCTCTTGAACTCCTGAGCTCAAGTGGTCCTCTTGCCTTGGCCTCCCAGAGTGCTACTAGTGTGTGTGTGTGTGTGTATACATGTGTGGACACATTTACATCACAATATTTGGATTAAGCTCCTTCAGGCCTCTATAGAAAATGTTATAAATTCCAAACACCACCAAAGAAACAGTGATTCCACATGACCTTAACCCATGAAAGGCAGACCCTTCCCATCCCTGAGCCTCCACCCATCATTTCTATGTTATTTGGTGCCTCGGACCCTCGAGTCTTCGTATTCTGTGAAGTGTTCCTGTGTGGGTTTATTTATCCAGTTGAAAACTGAAAGGCCATGTTAGGATTGTGTTGATCTTGACTAAGGGAGAATATCAGTTTTCGGGGCTTTGTCTGGGACCTTGCAAAGAGCTTACGAATGCTTAACAGAGGTCTGTGGGTGGTTCCAAGGAGTCCGTGAGTCCCTTGAAACTGTGCACACACGTGGGTGAGGCAGAGGGACTAGGAGGACAAGCATTTTTTGGCAAGAAGATCCAGAGCTCTCATCAGATCCTTCCGGGGCTCTGTCTCCCTCAAACCGCAAAGAATCTCTGGGATGAGAGATAAGGCTCTCCTCTTCCCTGTGGTGCAGCCAGCTCACGCCACTGGGCTGGCTCAGGCTGGGAGGCAAACACGTCAGCCTCGCATGACATGTTCCTCGCGCTTCCTCCCCACGGGCTAGAATGTTCCCCATCCCTGTCCGTATTATGCCTTAGTCACCGCTGACTCAGAGTGACCCTGTGATGTGAGCAGGCGCTACTCCCTCCAGAGCGCAATTCAACACAAAGAGGAGAAGGCTGGACTGGACTCCATCCAAATGGCTTAGTTACTCAAGTGACAACAGGGCCCCTTCCGTGCTGTGGCTGTTTCACCTGGGAGGCGATCTCCTGACGTCCAGCCTAAGACTCAAAACAGGACTTTATTTAATCTGGACTTCAGTCTGCCTACAAGAAGTGTATATGGGCCTCGTTGTACCTCCTCGGACATCTGTGGCTGGGTAATTCTCCCGAAATGACTATGTTTTGCTATTGCTTTATTGTTTTGTATCTCGCTTTATAATAATAAAATTCTCTAATTCTGAAATACCATTCAGCTGCCTTTACAGCATTCGGTCAACAATTTTGACAGAGCATACCAGAAGCACCCAGGAACATGTTTTATTTCAGTAAAATGCCCTTTTGGGGGGAGGGGGGATAAATTTGGGGGTTTAGGGTTTACTCGAGCATAAATTCCAAGGTTCAAACATACTTTTATATACAGAACAACAGACCTACAGAAACACAAACTCACAAGCAACACTCTCTTGGGATTCTTCATAGAATCGCGTGTGTATTTTGCGGGTGCGGGTGGGATGGGGGCTTTCTCTCAGTCACCTGAGTAGGTAAAAAGAACTAATAGTCTGCTCAGTGTGTTTTCTAATTTCCCCCACATTTTAAAACAAGCACACTAAATGTTCCCCATGCTGTGACCATATACATCCAACTACCTTATGTTAGTCTTTGAATAAACGTGACTCTACTTTCAGAAGACACATCTCCCCATAGCCAGCCTTGGAATTTGTGTGGGTATGTCTGTGTGTGGGTGTGAAATGTGTGATCATCTACTTACATATATTTATATTTTCTGATTATAAAGAAATATTTTCTAACTGCAGAAAATAAAATTTAAAAAATTATATGAATGTATATTATATTCAACTTTTTGGACACTAAGTTCCAGGACTGTAGGAAACACGCAGAGGGAACGTCATTACACTACCGTTGGTGGGTTCCAAAGCACAAAATAATTTAAGGATTTATCAATAGATGTGTCACTGAATAAACTGGATTCATAACCCGATGATGGAATAGCAAGTATTTATGAAAACCAATGCGTTACATCTGTATCCACTGGAGGAATGAGCATGATACCCTGTTACAGAAAACGTGTCAGAAAATGAAAACAGTAGGATTGTGTCTGTGTAAAGACAAGGATCAAAAAAAGAAAGGAAAACCAGACATGTGTTTCTGTTTTGTACAATCACGCAGAAGGCCGTGGAAGGCTAGGAGCCGGGCTGCAAACAGCTCACCTGGGGCTTGGGGAGAAGGAAAGGGGAGGAAGGCAGGTGGAGATTTGCCTTTTGCATTTTCAAATTTCTATTGTTTCAATGACTGTGGCAACTCCACAGAACGTTTTAATTTGGGCTGGTGCATTCAAGGAAAGACTTTTTTTTTTAAAGAAAGAGAACTGTCTACTATCATAAGAAGATCTCAGATTCCACCCTTTCCCCCTGCCAGCTAAGCTACTGCTGGCAACTTGCTGTGTGCAAATTCTCATTATTTCTTACACCTATACTAACAAAAATAACTTTTTTGAGTTGGTTATTGTTATTTTTTATTACTATTTGCAACATTACAATAATAATTATTTTATTATTATTTATAATAATTATTATTACTTATAACATTAGAATCTCATACAGAAGAGCAACTATTTTAGTTAAATGGGAGTATGGGACCCAAAGCTTCAGACACTCTGCTTCATGGAAACAAAAATAACTTTTTAAAACAAGATTTATATTTTATATGTATGCATAATTGGTTATATGCTTTTACAATGTTATTGTTTAGGTATGCGCGCACACACACAGTCTTGCAATATGCTTGTTCACTTAATGAGGCTTCAACACCGTTCCGCTGGCCTGGGACCTGGCCGGGCAGAATGGAATGGAAAGGACAGCACGCAGAGCCAGATGTGGACTAGGACTCTGTTCTTCTCAACCGCCAGCCGGGTGACCTCTAATAAGGCTCTTAACTGAGTCTCAGAGGTGTCACCTGTACAATGAGAATGAGGCTACTGCCACTGCAGGGTTGCGGGGGAATGAAAGCACACAGCACATCAGGATAACCCAGCTCCCGGCCTCAGCTCACCGCAGACAGGAGGCTCCCGACAAACGGAAACAATCACTAATCACGGTGTGATGATAATGTCATTGAGTATTTGCTATGTGCTAGGGACTCTTCTAAGAGCTTCTAAAATCTTGAGATATATTAACTCATGTAATCAGCACACCTAACTTATAAGATAAGGGCTATCATCCTCATTTTTCAGACGCAAAAACAAAAGTCCAAAAAAGTAACTTGCCAACACTACACAGTTAACAGTATCAGAGCCGGGATTCAAACCCATGCAGCTGGCTTACCCTTCCCCACTACACGTACTACTGCTCAATAGTATGACTGTGGAGAAATTTTATGGAAGTTCATAAGCATTTCCGTGGACCATGTAATAACAGATTAACTGCACTAACTGAAATAGCCTCAGGCTGTTTGGGGACAGAGACCTTTTCAGTTGGGGATATATGTGTGAACTTCCCTGGGTAGCCCGCACTAGCCCACCTGTGATGTCCAGCACTCTCTCCCCTCCCCTCCCTGTGTGGCCATCCAGTCACACCCTACACAGGAGACACCAGCCAGGAGCTTCTCTTTGCCCCATGGAGAGCACTTCCAGCGCACAAAACAAAATCTGCCATCAGAAAGGGAGAAAGCTCCACAAGTAAAACAGGACAGGACAAGACGGCCTCCAGTCCGTTACTCACCTGAGACCACAGTCCTTCATTCTGTCACTACAGGAGTCTGTGCCCCAGATGGCCAGCTCATGACAGTGAATAACTCATTAACTTATGATGGAATGAATGGTCCTCATCAGACTCTGGTCATGGGAATCCCATGACCAGATAATTAAACACACAGGTGACCCTAATGTCATGAAAAAATGACTTATTTCCAATCTCCAGAAACCAGACACATTTCTCAATGTGTCTACCATCACTTTCAGTGCTCTCCTAAATAAAATCAAAATGACACTTGGGTTTCCTTAAATAAGGTCTAAAAGACCTCAAGGTCTAGCTCTGTCTGGTAGGTGGTCTGTAGCATTAAACCACCAACAACTAGCTTTATCTAGCTTTATGCTTTCACTTCCAATGCCAGGGCAGTTCTTTTCTCTCTCTGACAAGGCCAGGACATTCCCTCTGTCTGGTGTGGTACATTAGGAGAGAAACAAAGAAAGAAAAAAAAGAAGCAGGCCATTTACAATCTGAGAGTTTTACTTTAATGTTCTTAATGAGCGGAATCTGGCATCCTTGTTACAGGAGCGTCTTCTGTGACTGCCACTGAACTTCAGGTGCCGGGGGGATTAAGTTATTAATAGAAAGGTAGGGGGAAGATAAGGAATAGAGAAAAAGAACCACTTCCACTCAGGAAAACAGGATGACAGGCAGACACCTGTCCCTTTGGAGTTGAACTTGAGCACCAAAAATATGGTTTGCCCAATTAAAAGTGGCTATGTTTCCTGCACAAGTTACCAACATTTATTTCTTTATGTTTTCATTTTTTTTCCCTTATCTTGTGCTGTTAAAGGGGACAACTTTTATTTCTTAATTGGGTGCTGCTCCATGCAGTGGTGTACGTGTGCACAAATATGCATACGCGTCACGGATAAGAAAACAAATGAAAGCTGGTTTAGGGAGAAAAAGGAAACGATTATTACTAATAAAACCACCTAAATTTTTGTGTGTGTGTGTGTTTGTTTTAAAGTCACTTGTAACAACCATTTCGATTCTTCTAGTGTTATTCTGGTTTAGATTCTAGTGTTACTAATGGTATGTCATTAAACAGCAGCATTAGATGGTATTCTCTCTAAAATAAATACAAATGCTATGCTGCATTTTATCATTAATATGTTCATTCTTGTTAGGATATCAGCTCAGCAAAATGCTACATTAGGCTGGGTGCGGTGGCTCACGCCTGTAATCCTAGCACTCTGGGAGGCCGAGGCAGGTGGATCGGTCAAGGTCAGGAGTTCGAGACCAGCCTGAGCAAGAGCGAGACCTTGCCTCTACTATAAATAGAAAGAAATTAATTGGCCAACTAAAAATATATAGAAAAAATTAGCCGGGCATGGTGGCCCATGCCTGTAGTCCCAGCTACTTGGGAGGCTGAGGCAGGAGGATCGCTTGAGCCCAGGAGTTTGAGGTTGCTGTGAG
>CAUYRT010084658.1:0-10617 GCA_963574885.1 Lepilemur ruficaudatus
TTTCTGTTCACTTTCCAGGACTTACAGTGAGCATAAAATGAAACATTTCACCAAGGAGCCATTTCCTTCTTTGCCAGGAAAACATCCTGGTAGGACCAGGGCCATTAGCTGACTGTACAACAAATGAACAAAGGTGAGTATTTCCAAGTAACCTCAATACCTGGGGCCAGGTGACTGGGGGGCTTGCTTCCTGCCCCATTTCCTGTTCGTATTAGACACACACCTAGGACAGGCAGCACTCACTTAGCTTTTTGGCTCATGCACAGCAGAAACTCTGAGGAAGCCAGAATGAGCACATTGAAATGTCTCTAAAATAAATTTTGGGAATTTTTGTCTTTTACCATATTTGTCCCAGAAAACATTTAGAATTAAGAACGGGTTTGTTTGCTGCCTTAGAAAATCAGACCATGTGAGTCAAAGCTTATTCCAAAAGAGAGAAATTGTGATTTCCCAAAAGCATAAACGTTTGGATATGTTGTGTGCAGGTTTAAGACACTGATATAGCCAGTGACTTTATCTATATGGAAAAAATGTTGCAATCTTCCTCCTTTATGTGATTTGTGTTTATTTTTATTAAAATGAATGAAAGTTAAATTTGAAGAACTCTAGACATTATCTAGGATGACTGGAGAGTTCTTGGAGTGCCAGAAAACCAATATTAGAGATTACTGCTCAAAACTGTGATTATTGTCAGTGATTAAAGTTCAACACTGAAACCACCAAGAAGTGAATACATACCCCTTATTTCATTCCATTATTTACATATTGGAGACCATTCGTTAACCACTAATTATTTGACAAGTACCCCAAATCTTTGTAAAAGATCAGGGTTGCATAATCTGTTAGAAAGTAGCTTGAGCTGGAAATTAATCCCACCCCTCAACCAGCAATAGGGGTTGACCCTAAAGACAAACACCTGGGATTCTAAGATGCTGAAGAATTATCAGTCCTCCTGATGCCCCTGGACCTGCACTTTCGTCAGTGAGAACAATTCACAAGGCATCTCTTCCCTGAAGCTTATTTCCAGCTTCTCAAGCCATCCAGAAGTAATCAATTTCATAGGTACCCTCATCCAGAGATCTCATTTCCAAAAAAAGGATTTAGAAAAATCACAAACATTTTCTTGAGGAGAAATTATATGGAAAGCAGAAAGATGTTGGTGTCTTAGCCAGTTAGATGTTCTATTTCTTTTCTTTTCTTTCTTTCTTTTTTTTTTTTTTAAATTTGAAAAATTCACTTTTGAATATAACTTACCCTATCCCTCTTAGGTTATTATTTCTAAGGTTAAGATATACCAAATATTGGTTAGACCCAAGAAACTTTTAAAACACATACTCTGCATACTTCTGCACATTGTACACAATTCCAGTACCACTCGCATGCCAGAGCAGGCTTTGATGCCCCTTGAGTGTGTATAAGGAGGTAGAGAAATTCCCCTTTAGGAAGAGCATTGTTTTTATCATATAAATGTTTTGATCAACTGTTTGGACCATCAGGCAGGGGTAGTAGATGTTTCATAATTAAACACAGAACAAAGCCAGGATGGGACGTGAGACTTCTTGTAAGACTGCAACTCAGGGGAGACAAGGACGAGAGAGCTGCAGGGGCCGCTGGAAAAATCACAGCATTCAGAGCAGAGAGAACCAGGACACTCACCAGCCAAACAGATGCCACCGCCAAAGGGCCTTCTGCAGACAGCAGCGTAGGCAGAGTTAGCCTCCTTAGAGCCTCTGCTATTGGAAATGGAGATAGTCACAGAAATGTCTTGCAGATGTTCTATATAAATCCTCCTACTGAGCTATTGCAGAAAAACTCAGAGCTCTCTCTGCAACCAGTGTCCAGAGTCCTGGTTAGAGGAAGCAAGCTTTCCCAGGCAGAGCAGTAGGGATACAAACAGCGTGGGCACGCAAATGACAGGAAATGGGGGCAGAGGAAGCTGTATTTTTTCCTGCCTGGCTAAAAATGGTCAGATGTCTAGTGAGGAGAGATGGGAAGTTAATATAAAAACTAAGCCACATCTCATTTATAGTAATGACATGTTCATATATATTACGCATATCCTAAATATGCAGTAGGCTGTAAACGGTCTCTTTTTATAGTGTGGATACAATTATTTAATAACACTTTTGTTGTTGTTCAGAAAAATTTAAGAACATCTAACTAACATACTGGATTGATTTAGACTCCAAATGATATTTATAATGAAGTGTTAGGTGCCTACAGAAAAAAATATCAGATGCACACACTCTTTAAATCTTGAGTTTTAGGCAGTTGGTTTACCAGTGCTGTCCAGTAGAAATATAATACAAGCCACATATGTAATTTTAAGTTTCTAGTAATAACATGAAAAAGTAAAAATAAACAGGTGAAATTAATTTTAAGAATATATTTTATTTATTATAGCCCAGTATATCCAAAGCATCATTATTCCAACATATAATCAATTGAGAAAAAATTGAGATGTTTTATAATAATTTTCATACTGAGTCTTTGAAATCCAGCATGTATTTTCTATTTGCAGCACATCTCAGTTTAGACTTGCCATATTTCAAGGGCCCAAGAGCCACAGTGGCAGGCTGGCGGCCACCAACCAGACTGCCCAGGTGTGTAACACGTACTTAGACACAGCACACACAGGTATGTGGACGCAGCCAGCAGCTGCTAGAGCACAGAGGGGACAAACACTGACCAGATGGGTGGGTCATCCTGATGCCTTGGTTTGCTTGTTTATTCTGAGCAAATGAAGAACAGGTCCAAACAGGGAAACACTGAAGTTCTGATGATGTTTTCCTGGCAACATTTTTGCACTAGTATGATCCAGAGATTTTATTGAAAGCTGCATAAATTCCTGTGTTCCATAAAAGTCTGACAGATAAGGAAAGCAATTTCTCAAAAGTGAGGGCCTGGATGATGGAAGTCCGGCGACGTTGATAGGAATAAACATGAGAAGCAATTTAATCAGACCCCATGGTGCTTATGAAATCAAGAAGGAAGAGAGCCTTGGTTGCATCTCTGGCCTCAGATACCAAGGGAAGCACTATCTGAAATAAGCCCAGCCATGCCTGCTCCTCAGGGCAGACACGCCCAGGGGGCTTCCTAAGAGGGGCGAGGGGACATCTCTTTGAAAGGTTTCTCTGAACAGGACAAGCAGAGAAGCGCTCCCCATGAATGTCCCTGAACCCCACGGAGACAACTGGCCGCTATAAGGAAAACATACACTAAAAATACACCTGGGCGCAGCCCCCAGGGGCATGTTCAGTGGAAGAGGGCGAGGGAGAGAGGAGGTGAGTGTGGAGAGGAAGACACTTGGAGAGAAAGGCGGCCTGTCCCTCCCTTGGCCTTCTGCTATCTCAATGTGCTGCCACCTGCACCAGCAGGCCCAGCTGAGGACGAAGTGTAAGTCCCTTGTTGTACCTGCCCCAGGGCCAGCCTGTAATTAGCCCGGCAGGAAAAGGCAGCCCCCTCCCCAGCATGGTCTTCTAGGATATCTCTAGTGAAAAATCCTATTGTTTGAAACTTGTGCCTTCTGGGTACCTTAGGAAAAACCGTTTTCTTTCTTCCTCCTCTTACTGACAAAGAGCACATTTAATACTTGTACACATAAAGATTCTTTAGAAGAGAGACAGAGGGAAAACTATAAATGGTCCAAACATAAGAAACTTCATCTCAATCTGGGGATGGGATTTCTTCGAGGATTGAGGAAACAAAATGCTGATTTTTCAGGTTCATTAGCTCCATTCAGCGGTGTTTTCATGGTCCACGTAGAGAAATATATGATGTATGAGATGGACCTCATGCTCTTGCTCTGAAAATGTCAACTTCTTTATTCCATCTCCAACCCATATGAAAAGTGAAGGTGTGGGCCAATTTTCAGAGGAGGCTGTCAGGACTGCGGGGATGTCCACAGAATATAGAACAGCAGCCTCGAGAGCTTCCCATTCTAGAAAAGATTGATTTCACTTTTTACAATAACTAAAAGAGAAATATGAATGGTCTCCAAAAAGCAGACACTGAAGAACAGATTTTGGAGGCTTCACGTGAATTCCCTGCAATTCAATTACCACGATGGAGACCCAGCGCAGGATATATTGTTACCGCACCCTGGGGAGGTCAGTAGGTCGCAATGCAAGGTCTCAGCTTCTGTTCCTCACAAATACAATGTAAATAAAGGCTCAGGACTCCAAGTGTTTGCAGCTGCTCTAAGCTAATTTTCCAGGATAGCATTAAATAATTGCCAAAGATGATTAAATTTAATATCCCCATGATATTATAAGTTATGTCTTTTGAGAGAGAGTCTGAGCCTATTTAATGCCAAAGATATGATTAAACCCTGAAAAGTAAATAAATAAATCATGCCTAGCAAGAAAGAGCAAAAATATTCAGCTGTAGCGATGACACTCACAGACAAAAGTAATGGCCCGAATACTTAGAGAAATGAGATCACACAGAATTTCTAAATATTTTATCAAATTAGTTTTTCTCCACACAAATTATCCAACATTTAGATATCTATAAAACTCTGTTGCACTTGAGTGGATATTAATTGCTAGCTGTGATGATGATGTGTCCTCAGAAACAACGTCAGGAAGGTGGGCACACCCAGTCTTGTGGCTCAGGTCATGTGCTGCCCCAGCCCCACTGCAGAGCGCACAGGGCCAGGCTGGTCTGCCTGCAAGGGAGCCGCCGTGGAGACACCCTAGAGGAACTGGAACCCAGTTCCAGCCTTCCACATCCTCACTGGTGGTTTCAGACAAAGTGTTTGGGGTTTTATTTGTTGAGCCCTCTAAGCCTCAGTCTTTCTGTGTGTAGTCTGGGGGCAATAACGCCCACCCTATAAAGTGATGGTGGCAGATCGCTATTTGCAGGAACTGAATGGCAGAGTGCACGGTGGATAGAGGCTTAAAATGTGCCAGTTTCTTTTACTTCCCTGGGTCGTGCGGAGTCCCCTAACATGGAAAGAAAGTTCCCAGTGGCACATGGGGATGTCATAGAGTGGTTGTGCATTAACTAACCAGCCATTGGCCCCTGGGTGTAAAGTAGGTTCTCAGATTGGCCAGTCACCAGCGCCGTGGTGGGGGACCAGGGCCCCTGCCAAGAACTGGGGGCATTGATGGGAGCTGGGCTGTGTGGGGGCCAGGGTGGTGAGGAACAGGGACTCAGCTGTCAGGGAGAGCTGGGTGCTAGGGGAGGACTTTCCACCATCCGAGCATGAGGCTTCTGCCTGTGTCTAGTCGGGGCCACAGCAGCGCAGGAGAAGTCTGTGCAAGGACTCTGGGGGCAGGCTTCCTTCTCCCCAGCCTCAGGGGGTGCTGTGTCACCTTTACTGCTCCCCTCTCCACTGTCAGCTGTCCGGCTATCTCCAGACCGCAGCTTAAGGAGTTCCTATGGTCTAGATGTGACCACAGGAGCAGAAGAAGATGGAGCACACACCCCACACACCTTGAGGATGGGACCAAGGGAGGGGGCTTTGTTCCTAATTCATTCAAGTGGACATAGTCTTAGAGTCTGTTTTGTTTTGAATGATAAAAACTATACATGCTTGGTATAAAATTTACATCTTATGTTTAAAAAGCAAATTTAAAAAAAGAGTAAAATGAATCATTCATGATCTCACCACCAAAACAAAAACTTTTGGATTTTTTTTCATATAAATTAATACACACACATTTAAGGACCAAGCATATAAGAACATTTGGAGGCTTTATCTCCTAGAACTCAGTCCCCTTGTCTGGAACCCCACTGTCCAGGATGGTCCTGTCCATCCACAGGGCAGGTGGAGGCAGGATGGGAGAAGAATGCCTAAAAGTTGCCATTTAAGATCGTGTACAGTACTTGATTTTGATGGGAAACAGTCTCTTTCAGGTGAGCTCAGTCTCTTTGGAGGCAATTGTGTGTTCTGACGTGTTTCTTCTTCCTTCCACTTCCCAGGCCAAGATAATAACAAATTAAAAGTGAGCACAGAGCACTAGAATGTTTATAGCAGCACAATTCACAATTGCAAAGATGTGGAAACAACCCAAGTGCCCATGAATACATGAGTGGATTAATAAAATGTGGCAAATGTATACCATGGAGTTCTACTCAGCCACAAAAAACAATGGTGATCTAGCACCTCTTGTATTATCCTGGATAGAGCTGGAGCCCATTCTACTAAGTGAAGTATCACAAGAATGGAAACACAAGCACCACATGTACTCATCATCAAATTGGTACTAACTGATCAACACTTATGTGCACATATGGAAGTAACATTCATCGGGTGTCGGGCAGGAGGGAATGGGTATACACACATCTAATGGGTGCAGTATGCACTGTCTGGGGGATGGACACACTTGAAGCTCTGACTCGAGTGGGGCAAAGGCAATATACGTAACCTAAACATTTGTACCCTCATAATATGCTGAAATAAAAAAATGTGAGCACACACTTGAAGCCTGGCACCTGCCGCCCACAGCATCCCAAGGGCATGTCAGGAAGGGAAGCCACTGAGGAGCTGTCTTGGTTCTCCCCCACGTTCTGAGGTTTCCATTTTCTTGCCCCTCCTTTCTACTGAGTGGTTGTTAGGCCCCTGCTTGGGAGGGAGCTTCCCTACCCACACCGACCAGGTCCCCTCTGTACTCACATCTCACCCTTCCAGGACCCGGTCCCATGTCCAGTCTCTTCACTGTGGCTCATGGGAAAACTCGGCTCAGCCCCAATCTTTGATTCTGGTACATAAAAGCCCTTCTTCCCTGGGTGACAGTCCTCTTGGCTTAGCCCTTCTGAGAAAACACTGGAAAACATGGATTTAATGTTTGCAAGATATTATGCCTATTGAGCATGAAGCACACTGCTTGGTAACCTGTCTATATTGCAGCAATATACTTTGAACATCACTGAGAGGCCGTGTTCCACCAACTTTTTCCAGCCTGGCCCTTCCTCTCTAGACCTCTTCATCCCTTCAACACCTTAAACTCTGTCCAGGAAATAATCAGTACACTCTCCCACGAGCCTCCACAGGCGCCCCTGCCCTTAGAACAAGACCGTAAATCAGAGATTCACGCGAGGGATTTCTCCAACTCCCTCTGCCCTCTGATCTTCTGAGAGGATTAATGCAGTCACAGAGCACAGACATTTGGGGCATAAAAACTTCAGCTAGAACTATTCCCGTAGTTTACTCATGCCTCATACAGTAAATTCCTTTCCTGGGAAGACGGTAGTAGGTAGATGATTTATTTGTACAAAAGAAATCACCTCTTTTATGTGACAGATTTTCTGGGGGTGCTTTTTATTAAGATGTTGAAGGCCTGATTTTCAGATGCAGAATGTGCCTTAACTACACTAAGAATTCCCTACAAGAGTTGCACAGACCGAGTCAAACATACTTCTTTCTCCAGCACTGTCCTCCCTTCCTTAGCTCCACACAGATATTTAAAAGCAGGACTGGGACTGGGAGAGAACAGGACAATAAACCCTCTTTAGTTTAGTTTCGATTCTACCATTGTATAGTTAGTGATATTGTAAAATTTTATTTTAGCTGAATGAGTCGACAATTCCATAAATACTTTTATTGAAATTGGCAATTTATCTTATTACTTTTATTTTTTAAAATTTCTATTCTGATTAAACAATAATGAGAAATAACATCATGGGGTTTCTCCCCTTCATTGTTTATTTAGGGATAAAAGAATTCTGTGTTTTTAATTACATGAAGGTCCTCTAAGCACAGTTAAAGTTTTCTTCAGTAGAGCTAAAAACCACTTTTGATTTCTCCCTCTTGATTACACCTTCCACTGATCAGGCAACTGGCTGTGTGAGTATTCTACCCCTGAGACACCTGTCCAGTCCCCACACCTGCCTGGCCTCTCTGTCCCTGCTGCCCTACCCCAGCCACCAGACCCCACCTCCGTAACAGCTTCCTAACCAAGTGGCCAATTCCAGGCTGTCTCTCCAAACTATTTCCATCTTTCTAATCATTACTCTAACACATTTCCTAGCTTATATCCAGGTAAACATTAGTTAGAAGATAAAATCCAACGTTTTCAACATGATGTTCCAGGCTCTTGACAGTCTTTTGACTGGATCAAGAACTCATTTTCACCTTCTGATGTCTGTCTTCCAATGCCAGGCTTCAGGTGGTATTTAAACAACTGTGCTTGTAGTTGCTTCTAAAATACACTCATGTAATAAAATTGTCTTCTCTACCAAAGAGCTCTTATGCAAACATGGGATTTTACTGTAATTTAGAGGTAATCTGTAGTGAAGTTTACTCTTGTCTTAACTAATATTTAAAAAAAAAAAAAGTTGGCCAAGCAAATAAACAATGTAAATAAAATTTCAAGAAATACTCAAATGTCTTAAATGAGTAAATGCCATAGAGTTATTCAGAAATCAAAATTTATAGACAAATGACTCACTGACTATGAGTCATTTTTGGCTATTCGTTAATTCAGGTGGCTTCCCACGCTTTCCCTTTCTGGTTAGACAACCCATCTCCAGGTCCTTGTGGGCAAAATGTCACCTTATTTACCTTGGTAATGGCAATTGCTAGCCAGGAACACTACTAGGTTTCATAAAAAGAAGGTGGCCCACTCTGGGGGGAGAAAACCCCCTGGGGGAGCAACCAGCTGAGCATGGGCTGGACCCCAGTCCCCACTCACACCCTTGGCCAGGAGCCCTGGGAGCAACTCCATGCGGTGACCCTCCTCCTGGCACTGGGCCTAGCTGAGTAGAGGTGCTTCATAAACATTGGTTGCATTGTAGTAAGATGATGTTCTTTGAATTTCTTTACTCAGCAATATTTGCTTCATATGTGGATCACAGAATTTGGGGTAGATATCTCGAGCAGTTCCTGATTTTGTGTCTCAAGCACTTGCATAAAAACTACTATTTTTCAAATATATGTATAATTATTACATACAAATAACAAAGTAGAAGCTCATTTTTAAAGTTCTTTAAACTGACAGTAGAATATGATTATATGGTAGTTTCATAATCAACACATTCTAAAAGGAAGGTCAACTTATTGACTATCACAGTGGTCATCAGCATTTCCATTTGTGGGAGACTAGACCATTAGAACCAATCTTCCCTCCTGGGACATCTAGAAAAACTAAACAAACTTGTTTTTAAATCTGCTTGAGGGCTTTGGAGAGATAAAAACATAGACAAGAATTACAAGGCTAAGATCCAGGAGAACACCAAAATCAGCAGTCCAGACTTTAGAACTACTGTTGCCTGGGTCATTGACTATAATGGAAAAGGTGGATGACAGGCTGGTGGTGCATTTGACAGCCTTGCGGGGTTAGGGAAACAAGCATTGAGGCCTAGTACCTTCCAAGGGTTGGGACCTGCAAACCCTCTGAGTTTGGGGATGGGAATTAGCCATAGGAAGAATTGAACCAGCTCTCCCATAGATTTCAACACAGCTTCAGATCTTCTGGGGGGCTCAGAAACAGCTCAGTCCCTGCAGTTGGATTAAGGTCTGGAGTGCTAGTGCCCCCAGGAGCTTGACAAAATCAAGGAAAAAAGGAAATAAAAATAAAAGGTCCCCAGAAGAAGATAACCTCAAGGCCTCAAATTGTTTCTACCCAAAAAGTTCAAATACAATGTTCATCATAAAATAAAAACTAAGCCAGGCACATGAGGAGATGTGATACCAAAACTGTAAAGCAAGAGAAACAACAGATGACAGAAATACACCCACAGAGGCTCTGCATACTGGAATGTTAGATAAGAATTTAAAATAAGCAATGAAGAGAGACTCTAAGAGAGTAAAATAAAGTGACCATTTAAATTAACAGAAATAATTTAATACAAAATAAAAACTATGTGAATGAGTTTAACAAAAGAAGAGATGCCATTGAAGAAATAGTGAACTAGAAGATAGATTAGAAGAAATTATCCAGAAAGAAGCATGGAGGTAGAGAAAAATCAGATAAAACGAACGAAAAAGATAGTAAAACACATAGAAGCCATGGGAGGAAGATCCGGAAGAAAAGGAGCAAAGAACAGGGCAGAGACAGTGAGACAATGGCTGAGAATCTGTTAAAACTGATAAAAGATGTCCACCCACATATTCAAACCTGAAACAGGGTAACTACAAATATATAGATAATAAAACTGCAGAAAACAAAGTCAAAGAAAAATGTCTGATAACAGCCAGAGATAGAACATAGGTTGCATTCAATTACTTACAATAAGACTTCTCAACATAAATTATGAAATCCAAAATACAATAAAATGGTATCTTCAGTATACTAGAATAAAGTAACTGCCTTCCCTGAGGGCTATACTCAGAGACTAAGAAAAGAAGTGACTTGTTTAACAAAGAAAACTGAAACTTTATACCAAAAGTAGTAAAGGACATTAAGAGAAGGTAAAATAAGTAGCTAATTTCTCTCATGAATGTAGATGTAATAACCTTACACAAAATATAATCAAACTGAATCTAGCTATATATAAAAAATATCACTGTGGAGGGGTGGGATATGCTTGAAAAGTAGTTGAGGAGCAGAATTAGGGGTCTCAATAGGGGAAAGGAATTCCTCTAAAACTGATTTATGTGATTAACTGTACACCTCGGTAAATTCACTGAAAATCATTTAATTGTACACTTAAAATGGAGTGTTGGTTGTA
>CAUYRT010084659.1:0-18234 GCA_963574885.1 Lepilemur ruficaudatus
TGAATTTGGGGGACACATTCAGACCATAGGAGATGAATACAGCTATGATAAATATTGGATACATTTGAGCTTCCTTAAATAGAACAGTCTCAGCAATACGCTTCTGGGAGAGCTGACATAGATGATCTATTATTTCTATCCTGCATGATCTTAAATAGATGAATGGCAGTGATTCTGTAACTATAATACTTCCCTCCATTCCATCCCTTCTCCAACCTACTACTCATTCTGGACCAACTTCAGCATTCATTCTACACAATTAATAGTTTGTAATACAGATTAAGATAATATACTATGATGTCTCCTGATACTACTGAAATTCTTTTCTTGAAGAAATAAGAGTGAAGCATTCCTAATAACTAAACACACATCGTCATCAACAAAGCAAATTTCAGACCCTCAGTTACAATTAGCATCCATTCAACTACATGTTTGCTGCTACTTTCTTCTTTCTGTAAATTACCCAATTGTTTGAATTTCAATATCAATAATGTCTCCCTCGCAGTAACACTGACAGAATTAAATTAGATATAAAAATAATCCCTACTACATTATATTATGTAAAAGTGGGGTAGATAAAAGATTTGCAAGGAAATTAAAACTGCTATTTGCTTTCTGGAATTTATTTTTCTTTCAAATTCCAGGTTCAGATCTTATACACCATTAAGTCAAGAGAGGAATGACCAGTGAGCTGCTTCTACTGAAATTGCTGCTCATGTCCGCCATTAGTATTAAAAGGGACGCTATGGCTTGGTACAATAGCATTGCACTTCCAGCTTAGATGAGGTAAGAGAGAATGAGAGAGTATAATGATAAGTAACTGGGTGATAATAGAAAATTAAGAATTAGCTGATCTTTCTCTCCTTGTATTCCTACTATGAAATTCCAGCCTATCTTGGTTTTACTTTTAGCTTCTTGTTATTGGCAACACATTTGGTTTAGAGACTTCTTTATCTACACCCAGACTGTGATTTTAATACAGAAAAATCAAACCATGAGTTTCATTGTGGGAGGAATCAGGTAGTACTCATTTTTTTCTCTCCAGCACTTAATAGTGCTTACTACAGAGGAGCTTCATACATTCTTAAGGCTGGGATGAATAAACAAAGGAACAAATGTAAAATATTATGCAGAGAAATCTTTGCTTTTTTCACCAAGGATTAATTTATGCCTAAAATCAAAATTAAAACAGTTTTACCTTATTTAAACAAAGTTGAAAATGAGATGGGATAAATTAAGAATAGGTGAGGAATAAAGGAATGGTAACTTTCATTTGCAAGAAATGACATCATTCTGGATAAGTTTTGTTTTTTCTATTCTTTATCCTTTACTTTCAATGACTATTTCAACAACTTCTTCCGAAGAGTCCCTGATGATACAGTCAGTTACTGCCTTGAGCTGTGCTGAATAAAGGAACAATTATAAATTTCACAGTGAAGGTCTCTTTGACATACCATTCTCTTGTGGGGGAGGAGGTTAGAGAGGAAGGTGGGGAAAACGTCATGATTACTTTTCCCCATTGCCTCCTTTTTCCTTTTGTTCATTGTGTGTTTTGCTACCATCCATCAGAGTTATGTCAAGAACAATCTTTACCTAAAATAGCTGAAAGGTAGCATAGTCTCTTACCCCATCAATGAGTTAATTTGAAACTCACTGTCTTCTACTAGGTTAAAAGGAATCGCTCATATTTTTCGAGGACATGATGGATTACAATTAGGATTCTAACAAAAAGGGACCAAAATAAAGCATCAATATTATTTTAATTTCTCAATTGGATAGAAGAAGAAAGGGAAAAGTATAGATGACATTTTTCAGTCAACCTTATTTGCCATTTGTTTAGAAAGGGAGAGGGGAGGGCAATGGGGATAAATTCCAAGTCATCATTTAAAAATGTGGCCACAGGCACTTGTTATTGATGTGTCATTGCACCATGCTACTTGATAAAATTCTAAATGCATTTTTCTTTACCTGAGTATGCTTTAAGTTTTTCTGCCCAAAATTCCTCCAGGGATACTCCCTGCTTTGTGTTTTCATTTTTCAAGGAGTGAGAAGTTGACATAAAAGTTTTATAAAATTTGGTCTTGAAATTATAGAGAAAAGAAAACTGGCATTCTGTGAAATCCATCCTTTCTCCTATAGAGCATCTCTCTGAAACTCTGATGATCTTCCTAGCTGACTCCTGAAATAACCAGAACTACTGGCACCTCCGATCTTGATCCATATTCAGGATTTGGCTTTCACTGTATCAATTCAAATGCACCTAGTTTCAGGTGCTTTTGTGCCCACTTTCCTATCACAATGGTGTTTATAAATTGGTGTCCAAGGAACACTCGACGAGCTAGCAGGAGAGATGAGGAGAGAACCAAGAAATTATAAAATCCCCCTTTCACCCACTTCATTCACACAACTTCTGTCTATTTGCTTTATATGTTAAGATTAATCCGTATGTCATAAGGATTAAGGACACTACTGATTTAAGAAGCTGAAAAAAACATTGCTCTACCCTATTTGGAACAACACAAGAAAAGCAGGATCATAAAAATTTGGAGCTAACACGGATTTAAGTGACAATCTAATCCAATTCTCTGATTACATGGATGAAAAAGTTGGGTTGGGGAGAAAAGACATATCTAAGAGAACACGGTGATCTGCTGACATAGATCTACTGATTTCTAGTCAATATTTTTCCTTATTGTTCTATAACATCAATGATACTTAAAGAATAAAGACTGAGGAAACATCTTTACAATGGCTAACTAACTCCATGATGTTCACAGCCACTTTAAAGATAACATAGAATATTAAAACACATTAATCTCTATCCATCCTTTCATCATCCCATCTTTAACCAAGGAAATATAGGACAATACTAAAATTTCTTGATTATATAGCTGTTACAGCACAAACACTATAATAAATCCATCTAATTCCCAAGCACTCAAAGTCTGAAGACTTTAGGAGCATGTTTTTAAGGAACTATATGTAGGGCATGTATTCCAGATCCTGTATTTACGAGAACACTGAACCAGGTAGCGGACACACACATAATATAAAGATTCTGATCACAGATTACTGTAGACTTCCAAAAATAATTCAAATTAAAAACAGGCCAGGCACGGTGGCTCACGCCTGTAATCCTAGCACTCTGGGAGGCCGAGTGGGTGGATAGCTCAAGGTCAGGAGTTCAAGACCAGCCTGAATAAGAGCGAGACCCCGTCTCTACTATAAAATAGAAAGAAATTAATTGGACAACTAAAAAAATATATGTAAAAAATTAGCCGGGCATGGTGGCGCATGCCTGTAGTCCCAGCTACTCGGGAGGCTGAGGCAGAATGATTGCTTGAGTCCAGGAGTTTGAGGTTGCTGTGAGCTAGGCTGATGCCACGGCACTCTACAGCCCAGGCAACAGAGTGAGACTCTGTCTCAAAAACAAAACAAAACAAAACAAAACAAAACAAACAAACAAAAAAACCCAGTAACTTCCTGCCTAGATTTTGCTATGAAAACTGGGTGTCAGTATGTCAGGCTGGATTATAATACATATATATGTCAATTTTTGTCACAAGCAATCTATGAATCTTCAAGCCATACATCTTCACTCCTGTGTTTATGTTACTCTCTAGAAGGACTTGAAACAAGGAAAACACAGTAACATTAATAAAATGCTTTGCCATCTGCTTTAGCATCACCAGCTCCTGCAACAATCCCCCAGCTCTCAAGGGGGATCTCATATGTGCTTCAGACAATTCCTTTGGTGACCACAGGGAGTGTGCCCTTTTCATACACTTCTGTTCCAGACTCACTCAGGGATGTCTGCTGTCCAGGCCTTCAATGGATGTGGACCACGTGAAGGTGCCTTTCATTGGCTGGCAGAGTCCACAGTGATTGTCTCTCTCACTGGGTGCCACTGCTTTCATGGATATTGCCATCACTTCCACAGGGCACTTATGCTGTCACTGGGCAGGGCCACTGCCTCTCCCTGGTGCTGCCTCTTTGAAAGAGTGCTGTCAGGTGCTTCTGCTACAATATGCCCCTCAATGCACCCTACCTCCCTCTGGCTGTCATCACCCGTGCTGGGGCTGTTTTGCACAGGAACCCTCAAAGAACCCTGTCCAAAGCTGTATGGGGCTCTATGGAAAACTGTAAAGATTCCTTCTCTCCATCTTGTGTTCTTGTCTTTAGTGATATCAAAAAAGGGCTGTTTGAGTCTCATGTTCTACAGAGCTTGTATTGAAACAGCTGTGATGAGATAAAACTGTTAAGATACAGGTATTCACAATTTTTTCTTTTCTTTTATCTCCCACTTAGCTCCTTAGCCTTCCTCCTCTCTGAAGAGATAATGAGCAAAATGTAAGTGTATATATTCTTTTAAGTAAAGCAATCAAGGAAAAAGAATCACATCCCATGGGTGGGGGAGGCATGTGGTAGGAAAGTATGCCATATTAATTGCACATTGTGAATTCTCTGTGCAGAGAAAATGGGAGATAATGGACCAGGATGGCAAGGACAAAACCATGAAGATGAGAGAATACCATTAGGATGCAGGGATGAGGGACTTCCAGCAATCTGGGGATGTTCAAGAATTTGGAGAGGACAATAGGTCTTCTTTAGACTAGGCTTGGACTAGGTTTCTCTACTCATATGATGCTTGAGAGATGAAGAAGTAAAGTCTTACATTTCAGCCTGGACTGGGTGCCGCTTTGTATATACTCTAGGTATTTCAGTAGTTTTGTACTGCATCCACCCTATCCCCACCCTCTCCCCTGCATAGAGCAAGACATGAGTTCATAAGGTCTATATCAGGAGACGAATATGAAAGAGAGATGCCAAGATGTATGCAGAACTCCCACTGCCTCCTGAGGCTTCATACAAAGCCAAACCTGTCTCTCTCCTCCCCAAGGTGAATTCCCCCTAAGACCACTCTTAGTCACATAAGCTTCTGTTAGATCCACTTCTGAGTCTGCTAGAATTGTCCAGTTTTGTCTGAGCCACAGTCAAGCAGGAATAAAGTTTAGGCTCAACTAGGAAACTCACTACCCTCACTTTTAATAAAAAGCAGAATTGTCTCTTCGATCATGGCAAGTAACTCTTGCTCATGCACTTGAGTTCTTTGGGTGCCAGTGTAGGCTGACACTTTCACTGTTCTCTCATTCCAACACTCCAGTTTTATAAATCCAAAAAGTAATTCAGAGCAGCTGAAGATGAATCTGCTTCAGAAGACTACATGCTTCCCAAAGTATCCCAGTTGACTCAGGGGCTGATTTATTGTAGACTTGTGGGATCACCAGCTTTTAAGCTCCTTTTGCTTCCCAGATCAGCATCTGTGTTTGTTTAGCAGCCACTGGCTGAATTGCTCTGAGAATCATGGAAGCCAAGTGGAAGTCCCAGAGGTCACAGGGCCCATCTCCTGAGGTGACACTGTGGGTGTTTATATTGCTCATCACGTTAGGATTTATCTCATAGAAACGGAGCCCAATGACTGAGTCTACCAGTTCCCTGGAAAAATAAATCTGAGTTCTCAGTAACATCATGTCCTTGTCTCTTAAAGCCACAGCAGAATGATGCCACTTCCTGATAACAAGGAGGCTGTATTTAATTTATGTTTTCACAGTATGGAGAGTCCTCAAAGAACTAAAAGTAGACCTGCCATTCAATCCAGCAATCCCAATATTGGGTATTTACCCAAAGGAAAATAAGTTATTTTATTAAAAAGACACCTGCACTCGAATGCTTATAGCAACACAATTCACAATTGCAAAGATGTGGAATCAACACAAGTGCCCATCAATTTATGAACGGATTAATAAAATGTGGTATATGTATATCATGGGCTACTACTGAACCATAAAAAAGGACAAATTAATACCTTTTGCAACAATCTGGGTGGAGCTGGATAGCATTCTTCTAAGTGAAGTATCTCAAGAATGGAAAAACAAATACCACAGGTACTCACTATTAAATTGGAAGTAACTGATGAGCACAGGAGGACACAGAGGAAAGTAAGACTCAGTGGAAATCAACCAGGGTGGGGGCGGGGAGTGAAATAAACCAACCTAATGGGTACTAGGAACACTATTTGGGTGATGGGCACATCTGTAGCCAAGACTCAAGCATTACAAAAATAATCTTAAAACTTTTGTACTCCTTAATATTTTGAAAAAATAATTTATGTTTTCAATGTTTATTGAGTTCCTACCATGTGCCAGGCCCAGAACTAGGTACGAGGATCACTGAAGAATACACCAATCTCTGTTCTCAACTCAAGGAGCTCAGTCCTAGTAAAGGAGATGACCAGGGACTGCTGCCAGGCAGAGTGAAATGCTAAATAGAGATGCACTCAAGGTGTATGCCTGGATCCTGGAGGCTGGGCAGGTAAGTTTGACTGTGGACAGAGGAGTAACTTCTATGACAGCAGAATGAGGGGAGAACACCTAACCAACCTCTTTCCCGTCATCACATCTGTGCCATGAGGGGAGGCTCTTGCTTAGAAGCCCTCACACCTGCCATTGGTATCCCTTTATCCCTCCGACCTCTCCCACCCTGAGTGAGTGTGATGTCTGTATATCAAAGCATTGAGGTACTTTTGAAAAATAGAGATACTCAAGCCTTACCATGGGCTGGCTGAGAGAGAATCTTCAGGGGAAGAGCTCTAGTTCTTAAAGCTCTGTCTCCAGAGGACTCCCTAGATGTGCAGCCTGCCAGCCTGGCACGAGCCTTCAGGCTGGCCTCTGGAAACGACCTCAATCAAAATCCTTTACAGCCCATTAATGGGACTGGGTGAGTATTCCCTGACATGTGCCACATGACTTTATCTGCTCTCAAAGATTTGGCTGTGAGCTCAATCTGAAGAGGAGATGCCTGTGGGAAAGGTGGTGTATGCTAAACTTAGAAGTCCCCCAAATCTGTTTTGATCCTATCTTTCATGTCTGGACTCTCCTTTGACACCATCAAGTAGAGCAATTTAGGACACAGTCAGGCAGACCCCTGTAGGCCAGGGAGACAAGTATATGAGACCAGATCTAGGTCAGCTTCAAAGTTAGCTCTCAGTTCCTCCATAAATTCCTGGAACTATTTATTTGTGGGTCAGAGTGTGCACTCCTTTTTCTATTGTGATTTGAGTACATGTCAGGTTTGACCACTTGCTAGCACCAATGAACCAACTAAAAACTCACAAGCTCCCCTGCATCTTTAGTCTTCATGGCCACGTGCACTGCCACGGCTCCCCTGCACCTGGCCACGTGCACTATGGCACAGCAGCAGCTGCACCACGGGAAAGGAGGGAGGCGCTGGACTGCAGCAAGAGACCTGGCCGTGACTGTGCCACCATGTGTCTGCCTGACCTTGAATGTTTCACTTAACCTCTCTGGATCAATTTCCTTTTCTGTAAAATGGGGGAACTGGACTAGAAGATTCTCAAGGTCAGATCTCTTTTCACTGGGACAGCGCATGATTGAAAGTGCTTTGGAATTTGTTATAAAACAATGTACACAGATGTTTCTGCCTATGCTATAAGTAGTTAGAAATGTAACTCCCAGAAATGATTTTTCAAAAACCATTAATAAAGATTAATTAAAATGGAAAAATGGAAATAGCCTAATATTTATTTGATGTCCACAGTGCATCAGGCATTTTGTTCAGTTTCTTTTTTGGTGAGTTCATTTAATCCCTCTAAAAAACATTGAAAAATTTCTCTTCCAGCTAAGAATACCCTGGAAAATTCCCATTTCAGACACAATAGCACACCCAGAGGGCAAAATAATTTGCCTAAGTTCACAGAGCTAGTAAATGATAGAGCCAGGGCTTAAGTTCAGGCTTTGTGATTCTAAATCCAGTGTTTTGACAGTTCAAATTCAGTTATAATCCTGCGGGTGGGAGAGGCCCTTTGTAAATTCTCTGGCTGGTCCACTCCAGTGGAGAGTGACTGTGGGCAACAACACACGAGAACATTGCTATTTGCCCTTCATTTCACGCTTTCCTTCAGGGCCCCCCACACGACTTACGTTAGCGTCTCAGTCACTGACTGGATTACCAAATAAATGTCCCTGTCCCCCCTCTGCTCTCACTAACTCTTCTTTCTTAAAGAGCAAGAGTAAAAATAAAGCACAACTAAGTACTACAACAAAAGTAATGCGGTGTTTTTAATCATCTAAATGCCAGCAAAAATCCCAGGTTTAAAATCCTAAGACAAACATAGCAGATCCCACTATACCAGTAGAGAAGGAATTATTAATAATAGCATATATACCAATAAAAACATTTTAAATATTTACTAACACGTTGGATTGTACTAGCACAAGAAGTCCTGGATTTATATTTTCTGACTTTCTATATGATTAAAATGACACAGTATTAATTTCAACCATAATTCACTTCTATTTTATAAAACATTCTTAAAAAGTAAAGCTTTATTAGAAAGACTTAAAATGTTAAAAAGAATTACATTAAGGCGGTATTGACTCAATCACCATTCATAGAAGATGAAAAAACAGCTTAAAATGATTCTCAGGTCACACAGTAGGGACTTCTGGTTGTCAAACCCTAGTTCACACTTGGCACTTGGTCAACATTTAAACAACACATCTGTGACACACTTAGCCATTCTTTTAAGTAATAGAAATGCTTTATACAGAATCTACTTGGGCAGATGTGTGCACCACAGCACCGAAGCCAAGCATTTTCACGTGGTGTGGAGGAGGCACCAGCAGGATTTTCTAGCCTCGGCTGTCTCTCCGCGGCCCACAGTGTTCATTTACTTAATGTTCAATTTCCTTTCACTTCCCACCACCACAATCATTTTCATTTCTTTTAGCTCAGAAAGTATGGATTTAATATTAACATTTAAATTGGTCAATTCTGGAAGTTAATGGTCCTCTGCACTCTTGATCTAAGGTAGAACGTACACGCACACACACACACATAGAAGATAGAAACATAGAGATTGGTTGCAAGCAGGGTCCATTCAATCTGGGGTCTGGGATCCTTAAGGTATTTTATTTCCTGTTTTGTTTTCTTAATTTCTCTGGTTTGTTTTCAATGTAGACTCAGGTCTGGCCAACAAAGTAGATACTGTATCACTGGCTTCTGCGAGTAATTGTTTTAATGAGGCATCTGACTGGCTTCTGTTGGCCCCCAGGAAGCATGGCAGAGGGATTGTGTTTATAATCAACTGTAATCCATTCTAATCTTCCACCTTAACCTCACCAAGAATTAAGTGATTGATTTTTGGTCTCTTGAAAGAAAATAAAGATCTCCTGAGATGAAACTTGGCAGCTGTCCAAAGACAGAGAGACACCCGAGGCCTGGAACTGACTGAGTCTAAGCAGGCAATTTCCCTCCTACCAGTTCTTGGTCTTAATTGAACACTAGCATGATCTTGGGTCAAAGATTAGGCAGAATTTCATAATCTGCCTTATCTTATTTCTTTACCTCAAAGTCAAACACCCATAAGCTACAACATGGCAAAACAGCATAGGCTGGGGTACTCTTCAGCATTCTGCTCCTTCTCAGGGGAAGCCCTCACTCCCTGGACTCTCAGTGAAAGGCCCATGGTTTCCAGCTTACTGCTTTTAGGCTGAAGGAACTACTTTTTTCTCCTCGCTCCGCTCAGGAAGGTATATACGTTTCCCCTCTAAGGAAGTCCATTTTTCCCTATACATTGGTGTCAGCCAGGACAGTAATGTGCAGCAGGTATAGGGCTGGCCTGGGTCCTGCCAGACACTGCTGGGCAGAGGGGACAGTCAGGTGCTAATGCCATGGAGTCCAGCAGTCCTGGATGGAGCGAGTGGAGGATGAAGGAATCTTATGGTTAAGTGGCACGGTGTCCTCTCACCGTTCTCTACCCACCCATCCACCACCCTTCTAGTCCCAGGAACTTCAGTTTTAACAAATCATTACTAATTCACAGGTCTTGTTCTGATTTAAGATTGTCTGTTCTTTTCTCAGCACCCGTGTCAGACAGTGTCTCTTTTATTTGAATTAATGCAAAATATTCTTTGTCTTCAACCTATCAGCAAACTTCAGGACCTATCATCAAACTTGCATTTATAAGAAGAATGGCCAGACCAAGGCTCAAGTATAATTCAAATAAAAGGCGGTACTTTATTATTTTGTCACACTGAAAGCCTTGAGCTAGACAGATCAAGTTTATGCCAGAAAATATTAAAGGGCCAAGTCTACAACATGTGGATTTAGGGAGCATAAGTCATTTTTGATGTGGGAAAAAGGAATATCCCACAATTGGGCAATAAGGGAAATGTCAGAGGCAAGTATACTCAGTAACAACCTAAGAGGAAGTGAGAAAGGAAATCCGTGCAGAAAGAATCCTTGAATCTTTTTTCAGCCAAAAGAGTACAACTCCTCACTCAAATCGAAATAGTGTCCCTGGGTAACTGCCATCTGTAAGAATATTCATCTTTGTGTTCCCACTTTCTTTGATGATATCATTATTCTAGGCAAGGACCATTCCTCTCTGGTCCCCATTGAGCCCCCAAACATCACCAACAGTAAACGCTAACTTGCTTAGGGAACTCCACTGGCAGCAGAGCCCAGGGAAATTGTGTCATCCATTTAAGATGTCTCATGCCACAGACACACTGCTATCCCAGGCCACTGCTGGCTCCCTTGAAAGCAATAAGTGGACAATACAGGAAGCTGGCAGGAAATCCAATATCTAAACACAATATGAGATTGTGGGCCCAATCTAATAAGAATAGATCCATTTTGCTTTATTCCCATTTTGCACCTGCTTTGTGAGGAGAGTGAAACATGATAAATCAGAGCATTATGGCAACCTCTGAGTACATATTGATTCATCATGTCCTGAACTTTTATGCCAAACATTTAGTATCATGTAAATTAGTGGAGACTGAGTTTCTTAGCTGTACCCTACCTTTTATCACAATGGAAGCTTAAAAGACTTCCTAAGGCTTAGTGGAAAAGATTCGATTGTTGAATGATTTGAGGCTAATTTAAATTCACAAGTGAATCTGATGAAAATATCTACATTCATCTGATCTACATTAAAGAATCTAGCACCAACGCCATTCCAAGAAGCAACTGGTGCAGGTGCATTGGGTAACTTGCCTACAGCTTCCATGGAATTAATAGTTTCAATAAAACTTAAATTTGATTTGAGCAAAATTGCTAAGGAGGCAAAAGGATAAACAATCTGAAACCTCAGCTTCTTCCAGTTTAGTAGGGTTTTTTTCAGCAGATGGATTTATTAAATGTCTTTTATAGTGTCTGTGTGCCCAAACCTGTAGATCTGTATATTGGGTGGCTGTTTACTTTAGACTTGTATGTAAGCCCTAGCAAGATCTTCCCAGTAATCCATTCACAACAGCAGGCTATGATTAATTTACTGTAGCATTGATTTTTAAGGATCATTGAAAAAGCCTTAGTCAGGGGGGAAAAAAGCATTAATGGATTATAGTCTACATCTGCCAAAACTAAGATATTTACCCTTATAATTTACTATAATTTTCTGTTTTACATCACCGATCATTTTCTGTATATGTCAAAGAAATCTTATATTTTATAACTTAATGGCAGTCCAAGTCATTTAGTGATGACCATTAAACCTGTCTTGAATCAATGAAATAGAAGGTTATTTTCATTTGTGAAATCTTTAGCAGCTTATTATTTTACTAATGAGGAAATGCAAGCTCAGAAAAGTTAAATGACCTATCTGTTCAACAACACGGAGCGGGGAAAGAGCTGTATCTAGAAATCATCTTCCTTTCCTGGACTTTGCTTCTTACTTGTATTAGCATTATTGTGGCTTCATTAACTATGCTATGGGCTAGATGCTGTACCAAGTGCTTTCACATATGTGATATCATTGAATTTTCACAGCAACCTTGGTGGATAGGTATTGTCATCATCCTCATTTTATATGTAAAAAAACTGAGGCTCAAAGAAGTTAAGCTGTTTGACAAAGGTCATTTAACTAACAGCTGGGTAAATTCCAGATGTTAGATTAAAGTTTGTTTCACCCCAAACTCTAAGCTCTTAATCGTAGCCTGTACATAACATTGCTCAGAAAGATGACATTGCAATATTCTCTCACATTTTCCCCATTTCCCCAACATCTCTCTTAGGGCAAAAGGTGATTTCCTAAGTCATTCATACTTCAAGTTCAAAGCCTGGTCTGAAAATCATTCTCTTTCACCACCTTTTGCTCCATATTATCACCGTCTGCGTTAGGGATCCAAACAGAGATGGAAACTTGAGTTAATGACAGATGGCACTAACCGGACCACAGATCACTTTTCTCCAGCTCTTTCTGTAGAGTTGACACAAGTAGAGAAAAATTAATTCAGATTTGTTTTCATCAAGGAAAGAATCAGGCAATAAATATAAAGTAACATTTTGGCAAAAAGTTACTGTTATCATTAGAAAAAAAATAAAGAGCACTGTGTACTTCATGTTAATAACAGCTAGTGTTGCAGCTAATGTTGCACTAGCTAATCATAGCTAGCGGCTCACTTTGCTGCCGGACACTTGACATGTCATCAATCCTCACACTCGCCCATTTTACAGATGGTAGAACACAGAGTCTCAGAGAGTTTAAGCATCTTGTACTTAAACTAGAAAGTGGCAGAGCCAAGAACTGAAGTGGATCTGATTTACTGTGGAGCCGTGTTCTTCACAGGATTGTTCCACTCTATGCCGAACAGCCCAGGTTAATACAGGTATTTTCTTTATATCTGTGTACAGGTTGAGGTGTGATGTTCATAAATAATTTCATATTCCAACATGGCAAACCAAGGCCCAATGGAAAGGTTTCTGGTGGATCGCCATCAATTGCTTTCACTTGGAATGTAGACAAGAAGTATTTGAGGCCAGGCTGGATGCTGCCCGGGCTTCCCTGCTCAGCAGTCAGTACTGTGACACCATACATACCCTTTGAGAGTTTGGCTGCTGTTGGTGCAAACCAGTGAGGAGGAAGACCGCATCTTGCATGTTTCCACTGTCATAAGAGAAGAATTGACACTGTGGGAAACTTGTTCCATCCCAAGATTGTTCTGGGCTCATTACTTCCTTAAGCCCATTTTCCTTTTTCTTTATCCAGATTTAGATTTTTTCCCCCATTCTCTGTCCTCAATAGCTAGGATATTTCGCTTTCGTTTTCCATTTAAAAATATACCTTATAATCTTTTATAATACGATAAGATCTTTATTTAATGTCTCTTATTGATACTCAATACCCACTAACCATGCACTTAGGCTTCTATTCAATTTTTGGAAAATATTACTTCTATTTTGAAAAGATTTCCTCCTTTTCATTTTTGTATTTAACTTTTACCTCATGTTTCTAATTTCAGTGGCAATAAAAGGGCAGAGAGCCCACACAATGGAGAGTTACTATTTCTTTCTCACTGAGGCTCTTCTTTGATAACCCAAATTGCTCTCCCGGCCCATTGGGAAGCCTTCCTATAAGCTACTTAGAATATTTATGGTTTGTCTCATGTTAGGGCATGTCTTAGGTCGGAATTCCTGGGAAACAGATACTTTGGTGAGATTTGCCTACAGGATGTTTACTGAGAAGTGCTCTTGGGAGCAACACCTCCAACGGAGCGAGGGCGGCAAGATGGGGCAGACGGTTGCAACAGAGGCTTTAGCCTATTCCATGAAGCAGCTCTGGAGCTGGGATGTGACCCTTCACACTCATCCAGAATTGAGGCACAAGGCCAGTCCTCTGTGCCTCCCACCTCATTGTCCGCTCCTTACATGTGGGCTATTCCCAGGGAGGAACCATAAACTTGAAGAGGCGGCTCTCTGTAGATGAAGGAAATTCCTGGAGAGTGGCTCAGCTATGAGCCATCAGTGGGCAGCACTCAAGCAGCAGGGAAATGAGTCCTGAAGGCAGAGGCTGGGCAACACACCACAGCATCCACTACAAGGCTCTAATTTTCTCAGTGTTGATAGCATGCTTGGTTTTCCAAAAATGATTTGCTTCATGGTATCTTTAATGGGTTGAGTGGTGGCCCTTCAAAAGATATATGCAAAAAGTACCTGTAAATGAGATCTAATTTGGAAGAAGAATCTTTGCAGATGTAATTAAGTTAAGGATCTCCATATGAGATCATCCTGGATTAACAGAGTGGCCCCTAAATCCAATGACTAATGTCTTTATAAGAAATAGAAGAGGAGATGTCACGGGGGAGGAGGAGAAGGCCGTGTGCAGACTGAGGCAGATGCTGGAGTGATGCTGGCAGCCTCTAGAAGCTGGAAGAGCCAAGCAACATGTTGTCTTCTGATCCTTTGGAGGGAGCATAGCCCTGCCAGCAGCTTGATTTTGGATTTCTTGCCTCCATAATTGTGAAAAAATGAATTTCTATTATTTTAAGCCACCAAGTTTGTGCAAATTTGTGAAAGCAGCCCTAGAAAATTAATGTTGTATCTTACACCATTTAATCTTTACATAAAAAAATAATATTTTTAAAGCCAGTAGCAAGAGGGAGGGTGATGTTGAGATATTTATATCCCCAGCTCCTTACCTGAGTGGTTGCCAAGGCTTGGTTGCACTTCTGTGCTGAAGGCCATCACTCCTTCCCCACAGCTACCCTCTCTGGTGGCGTCCCCCACTTCCCCTCAGTCCCAGGGGAGGAAACAGCTCCCAATGTTGCTAGCCACTGAGAACTGTGCCATCCCTTGTTGTTTCCTCTAAACCCTACTACATCTTTATAAATAAACCCTACGTTAAACTCTATTCAATTATCCCTTTTGAGTGTTCCTTGTGTTTTCTGCTGGGACTATATTGGCTTGCCAATTCTGGGGTAATTTGGCTCTGGGGAGCAATAACGTCAGTAATTGCTAAGCCACTAGTGACAACAAAAGTTGTATTGGGACTTTTGTAAGATTTTTTAATATTATGTGCCTATATGTAAGAGACCTAGATTTTATAAAATTCATTTTTTTGCACTTTTAGCATTAGATCCTTTATCTCTCTGGCTTTTGGAGAAAAGAACCTTATCATTGGTAGAGGTAGGTTTGTCACCCTTACTTCTGTGTATCTTAAGTATTGCTATTGAAGTCCATGGCTCATGTAACAAGAATTTCTTTATTCTCTACAGTTGATTTGAGCACTAGGAAAGTCAGCTGTGAAATGTCTTAAAATTTATATTCACTCTGTCACGGTACATATTGCCTGCTTTTTTATGTGCTGCTAATTTTCTTAGTTTTGCACACTCCACAAGAGACCTAAGGGTGATAATTGGTAGATCCAATGGGCTCCTAGAACTGCTCACACTCACAGTGGTACCCTCTCCTTGATGAGGCTGAAATGACACCAGGGGAGAAGAGAGATTCTTTCTTTATCTCCTCTGTCCATCAATCTCAGTGCCTGACAGGTAGGTGGAGCCCAGTATTTGTTGAGAAGCTCAGCAGAATGAAGGATATATCTTATTTTTATGAAAAATCCTTAACTATTAAATAGCTGATTTCAATTTTGCAGACCTTATGAAATGAATATGCTATATTATTCCTATTGATGGGAAACGGCAGTATGTACTGAAGAGAATTTCATCAAAAAATAAACATATCGCCCAATACCCTTCTCGGAAGGGTAGCCGAGGAAGTAGTAGCATTGAGTAAGTAGACAGATTTAACATGTTTTCCCCCCAGAAGCACAGCCTGAGATAAGGGCATGCAATGCCCTACAGATGTATGGAAAGGGGAACTTGGACATTTACAGAGATGACATTCAAGGTTTGCACCTTTCACAAGTAACTTTCAGCGTCTCTGATGCATCAATCTGTGACCTTTTATTTCACCAGGTGACACATTTGAATTATGTGTGTCAGTAAATCATTCTGCTGGGAAATGAGCCTAATGAACAGCCATGCAGGATAGTCTCAGGATGGGGGTGGGGATAAGGTGACTGATTACCAGGGGGACCAACCAAGTTATCAGAGGGCTGGAACTTTCAATCCCACCCCCTGACCTCTCTGGGGAGTGGAGAGAGGATAAAAGTTAAGTTGATCACCAATAGCCAATAATTTAATCAATGTTCCCTATGTTGTGAAGCCTCCGTACAAGCCAAAAGGACCGGGTTTGGGGAGCTTCCAGATTGCTGAACAGGTAGAAGTGCCAAGAGGGTGGTGTACCCCGAGAGGGCGTGGAAGCCCTCATACCAGTGTCATTTGTAACATCCTTTGTAATAAATGGGTGAACATAAGTAAAGTGTTTCCCTGAGTTCTGTGCGCTACCCTAGCAAATTAATCAAACCTGAGGAGGGGGTCATGGGAACCCCGATTTATAGCCAGTTGATTAGAAGCCCAAATCACAACCTGGGACTTGCAACTGGCATCTGAAGGGGAGGAGCAGTCTTTGGGGACTAAGCCTTCAATCTGTGGGATCTGACATTACATCCAGTTAGAAAAGTGCCAGAATTGAATTAAATTATAGGACACCCAGTTGGTGTCTGTTAGAGAATTGAAAAACTGCTTGATATATGTGAGGAAAAACAAACAAACAAACAAACAGCAAAACCAGACATCTGGTGTCAGAAGTGAAGTGTTAAGTGACTGTGCAAGAGAGTAAGAAAAACATTTTGGTTTTTTCCTATCTGTAATAGTGAGTTGAGAGACTGGTGAGGCAAAAGAGGTGACCAATACACCAAGCCTCTGTCCTTCCCGAGCCTGCATGCTAGTGGCAAGTGACAATATGCCAACACAGAAATAAGCAATCTAACTTCTTATAGTGATAAGTGCTATGAAGAAAATATAGCTGTTGATGGACAGAGACCCACACAGAGCCCCTTAGACAGTCGTGGGGTTCATGAAAGGCCTCTGAGGTGAGGACATTTGAACAACCCCAGAAGGAAAGAACCCAGCCCTGTAACTAGCCTGTGGAAGAGTATTCCAAGTAGAATAAATGCAAAGGCCCTGGGGTTGGATGGACATGGAGAAACTATGGGATGGAAAGTAAAGAGGGTCAGGGTTATACTGAGTGAGGGACCATGGGGTCTGGGATGGGGGAGAGGTAGCCAGGGCTGGTGGGGCTTGCAGGGCCCCAAGCTGTGGTCAGGCATGCATATGCCCTATAGATGTATGAAAAGCGGAGCTTGAACATTTACAGAGATGACATTTGAGGTCTGCACCTTTCACAGGTAACTTTCAGGGTCTCTGATGCAAAGTTCTGTGACTTTTTATTTCACCAGGTGACACATTTGAATTATGTGTGTCAGTAAATTGTTCTGCTGGGGAGTGAGCCTAATGAACAGCCAACATCCGCATTTCAGCCTGGTTTTGTGGTCCTTTACTCATGGTCATGTAACTGGTAACACTCATTATCTGATTAGTCTTTGTTTCTTTATTGAAAAAGCAACAACAGCAGCAGCAACAACAACAACAACAACAAAAACGCTGAAGGTAGAGCCAAACACTTAGTTTAATATTTTTGGTATAAATAACTCAGTGACTTGAGGACCAACCATCATTTCCCTTTGTTGGGCACCAGATTCCTCATTTATAAAATAAAGAGGTTGATTCTCCTGAGGTTCTGTGCTTCTCTAACTATGGCTAAAATGTGAAACTGATACAAACTTGTCCTATATCAAGCAAGTTCTAACTTTCTCCAAAGCAATCAGGCATAATTTTGTTTTAGAATAAAAATCTATGAGGATCTTCGACTTACTTAAGAGGATTCTTCACACACAGTGTTTTCTGTTGTTCATTTCTTTCCATCCTTGTCTAGCTCCCCTAGAAATGTGGCCTTTTCTGCTAGGTGCTGGGTAATTAGAGAAGTTTCCCCCATTAAGCCACCAGTTATGTGTGCTGGGAATAGAGGAAAGGCTAAAAAGAGAAAGAGAAATGTTTGCAAATGTAAATAGGAGACCTATAGTGCCTTCTCTGAGCAAGCCCAAAGGAAAAACTGCATAATTAATGGCTAAAAAACAGTGAAAATAAAATAAAATTGATGCTGAGTTATATAATGGGATGACGCTAACCCAATACTTTTTTTTTTTTTTTTTTTTTTGAGACAGAGTCTCACTGTGTTGCCCAGGCTAGAGTGCCGTGGCGTTAGCCTGGCTAACAGCAACCTCAGACTCCTAGGCTCAAGCGATCCTTCTGCCTCAGCCTCTCGAATAGCTGGGACTACAGACATGCGCCACCATGCCCGGCTCATTTTTTCTATATATATTTAGTTGACCAATTAATTTCTTTCTATTATTAGTAGAGACAGGGTCTCGCTCTTGCTCAGGCTGGTTCCGAACTCCTGACCTTGAGC
>CAUYRT010084660.1:0-78662 GCA_963574885.1 Lepilemur ruficaudatus
TTATTATTTTGGAGACAAAGTCTCACTTTGTTGCCTGGGCTAGAGTACAGTGGGGTCATCATAGCTCGCTGCAACCTCAAACTCCTGGGCTCAAGTGATCCTCCTGCCTCAGCCTCCCAAGTAGCTGGGACTACAGGTGCATGCCATGACGTCTGGCTAATTTTTCTATTTTTAGGGTCTTGCTCTTGCTCAGGCTGCTCTTGTCTCCTAAGCAATCCTCCTGCCTAGACCTCCCAGAGTGCTAGGATTACAAGTGTGAGCCACCATGCTGGCACAAAACACATTTTAAATAGACAACATTCCATTCTCTTCACACATTGTTTCCCAGAGTCCCCCTGCTTACAGGATGAATAAATGGAGACCAAAGGACACACAAATAATCTACACACACAATCATGAACACACTGAAACACAGCAGGATGGCAAGAGCCCACAATAATAAACAGGTAAAATTTGCATGATTAGGTCTTAGAGTGTTTTTAGTTGTGAAATATTATCTGATTCACTTGTCGATTGTGGGTGTAAGTTAGCAAATGTTCACCTCTTAAGCTGGGTCTGGTAGAAGCCAACCCATGTCCTGCCAATCCACTGGGTGTTATTAACCAACCGGTTTGATAAGAGTGCTTTGTTTTGTTGCACTGATGCAATTTGTTTTCCGAGTCACCTGAACAAACAGGTTCTTTAGGCCATTGTGTGGAGAAGGGTGCTGGTGGTTTTGGAGAAGACAGAGCTCTCTTCCATGGAAGGATTATTACACGGTTGCAGTAACTGATGAGAAATGATTGTCTAGATGTCCACATGTTGGCAAAGCCACAGGAGGGCAGGGAAGCACCCATTCATACTGATGTGAGTGGTGGAGTGTAACTCATCCAACCAGTTTCTCCCGAGGAGATTCCCAGGCAAACACTCCCTAACCTCTCTCCTCTCTTATGTACCCCAATTAGGTGGGGGTTGGGGAGGGGTGGGGTCCACACTGAAACCAGTGTTGGGAAGACATCCAAAATATTTTATTTGCAGGCAGTAAAATGAAGGAAGAAACCAGGTTGCCTAGTGGAAAACATCAGCCTTTGAATTGTCAAACTTAAGACTCAAACCCCAGCTCTGCTGTCATTAGCTTCACGGCCTCATACCTCTGTGTCTCAGTCCTCCACTGTAAAACACTGCTGTGAAATTTAAGTAATTCACACACTACACCTAGAATAATGTCTACTGAAGTGCTTTCCAAAGTCTGCCCCTCACTGTCACCTGCAGGATCAGCATCACCTGGAAACTTGTTAGGAATGCAAATTGCCGCCAGCCCCGTCAAAGACCTAATGAATTAGAGGGGGACAAGGAGGAGGTGGCTGGCAACTCGCTTTTAACAAGCCTTTCAGGTGATTCTGGTGCACAAAAAATTTTGAGAACCACTAGCCTGGTATACAAAAGTCCCCCAACAAATGGTAGCTGTTTCATCATATTAATGTAGTACTTCGCAGCACATAAATTTGCTTCTTCACTCAAAATACAAAATACCATCAACTTTGCTCAAGTCCGCATTCCCTTTGACCCAGGAATTCCAGTTTGCAGAATTTTCCTAAGAAAATATTAATCAGAAATGTTCAAAAAGATTTATTTGAAGAATTAATCATGCACGTGAAAATTTGGAAACTAAAGTCAAATGAACAATATGGAATTGGTTTAATAAATTTTGGCACATCTAGATAATGGAGCATGGTGCAACAGTGAAAAATCTCACCGTAGATCAGTGTTTGTCAGCACAAGCTCTGAGAATCACTCCATCAGAATCACCCAGGATGCTGCTTCAGCATGCAGAGCTCAGGTTTATCAGTCCCCATCTGAGATTTCCGAGTTACAATCTCTGTGAATGAGGGACCCTAGAATGTTTATTTTCCATATGCTCCCAGGTGAGTCTTATGTACCCAAAAGTTTGAAAATAATGTTTAAGATTAATAATAATATGGAAGGCATTCATGGTATATTATTGAGCGGATAAAAGCATATTTCAAAGCAATATGTAGAGTATCTCAATAACATATGCATCATAGCCATATACATAAAAATACCAAAAATACACACTAATGTGCTAAATAATTATTTCTGGATGGTAAGATGGCAATTCTGGCGACTATTTTCTTCTGTTCTAAATTTTGCACATTTCCTGTAACATATATAACTTGTCCATGAGAAAAGCAATGTTATTTCAAAAACGACATCATAGTGCACATATCATTGAACTGTGGAGTGGAGATTTCATATTTTATACCTGAGGATAGAAAACTCTGATGTTGACACATGTGAACAAGAAATAGAGAAAATAAAATCATAAAACTAAGACATACATGAACAGTAAGGCATGTATACTTTTGTGTCTAAAAAGGGATAGTGGCCAGGCGTGGTGGCTCATGCCTGTAATCCTAGCACTCTGGGAGGCCAAGGCGGGAGGATTGCTCGAGCTCAGGAGTTTGAGACCAGCCTGAGCAAGAGTGAGACACCCCCGTCTCTACTAAAAATAGAAAGAAATTAGCTGGACAACTAAAAATACATAGAGAAAATTACCTGGGCATGGTGACACATGCCTATAGTCCCAGCTACTTGGGAAGCTGAGGCAGACGGATTGCTAAGGCCAGGAGTTTGAGGTTGCTGTGAGCTAGGCTGATGCCACGGCACTCTAGCCCAGGCAACAGAGCAAGACTCTGTCTCAAAAAAAAAAAAAAAAAAACAGTGCTTTCAGCAAGTGTGTACAAATGATCCATCCTGGGCGCACCAAGTGTGTACAAATGATCCATCCTGGGAACACTTCCAAGCTGGCTGCTTGAGAAGGTATGAAAGAGGTGAAGAGTGAGGACCAGGGCCAACTGCATGGACATGCCACCAGAGCAGCCCAGGCTCAGAAGACAGCCCCCATGCTTGGGGCTCAATGCTCTGCAGCTGCCTCTTGAAATTCTTAATAATTTTATCTTTGAATCTATGTTTTGTAAGTGAAGGAGCTTGCTCATCCACTCACATTACTTCCCGTCTCCACAGGCGGCCAGCCTCCTGCTGCCCCACCCCAATCCAAGGACTATAGCCATTTGGGTGGGCAGGGGCTTGGGCACTGGCACAGGGGGGTCAAAGTTGGGTGCACATACCCCATGCGTCAAGTCTCTGGGCAGGTCTGGAGGTACCTGGGAGGGTCTGCACTCTCCCTGCTAGTACCCCTGTGCCCAACGGAACATGATATTAAATAGCACTTAAAAGACAGTATGACAGGTCAAGAGAGAGACAGAGAAAGAAACCTTTTTTTCTCCCTACTTTTTGAACGAGGAACCCTGAGGGGCTTTTGTTTGTTTGTTTGTTCATTTGTGTTTTGCCCTGGACTCTGCAAATTAGGGTGGCCGTCCATATATGCACACTTACAGGAGTCTGAGGAATCGATGAACACATATTAAATAAATGCAAAGGGAGGGGACTTATGGAAAGAGGTTCCTCCCTTGATAACCATTTCTGGTCTGTCTGAGAAAAGTGTTAATAATATACCCCAGGAAGGTGTATCCCTGAAGGCGTCACACTTACAGAATAAAGTGTGTGGTTAAGTCAGGAGTATTTTCTCAGAAGAGAATCTCTGGTGATTATAGACTAGGGCACAGCCCTGCTTAATCATATGTAGTACAATTATTCTAAATACTCTACATATATACATAAACTATATATGAAGCCAGGACTAATTAGAGAAGATATTGGGAGTGGAACAGACAAGTTCTTTGGCTTTTGCTAAACAATGTTGAGAGGAAAAACACAATCATAAAAAACAGCTGAATTCACCTTCCTTTCTAGAAATTATCTTCCAGGAGCTTTCTGTTGTTCTCATTTTGAGAAAATCGTTAATTTTTTTAAAATGGAAGTAATAAATTTTGCTTCTTAAAAAACACATTATAATACTTTTCCTCATTAGCAATCTGGAAAGTCCAGGGCACATATACACAAACAAATTATAATGCAAATGCTTATTAGTGCAAAATATACTATATGCATGTTTATAAAAATCAATTACATTTCATAACAATTTTTAAATTACTTCAACAGAACTAAAAATCATTTTAGGTTTTTAATAAATAAAAACTCAATTTTATTGCTCAATAAAAGTGGGAAAAATCCATTAAACTCCTGAGTCCTGCAGAGTCGTCTTGGTGAGAGCCAACAAGAGCTTGATAATTACTCACATGTGGAAGAGGTGTGTGTGTGTGTGTGTGTGTGTGTGTGTGTGTGTGTGTGTGTGTGTTCTAAGGAAATCTCTTCAGGACCTAAACCTTGGCCTGGTTTGCCCCAAATCTCATAGACTTCTTGCCTTTCTCTAACATGAGAATTAGCCAGGATTCTCTTCCCTGTTTGCATACATTATAGATATATGTAAGATGTGTGTCCTGTATTGCAGAGAAAAGGCTGTGGGTTTAAGAGTTGGCTTAAGGAAGCTCTGCTTCCTGTCAGAGTTAAGACATATCTCCATGGCTGAGTTTGTCTGAAAGGTTGGCAGGATAAGATTTCCAGAAAGTTCTACCCTTAAACCCAGGCAAACGATGCTTTAGACTAAGGTGCATGCTTTAACTTAAGGGGAGAGGAATCTATGAAGCTAAGGGCATATTGCCCACCTGGAACAGATGCACTCCCTTCTAGTCCATGCTTTGGGTATCTTGAACTCTGAAATGTGCCTACTAAGTGCCCCAGCCTGCTTCCAGAACCTGTGTGGGCTATTCTTCAAGTGACAGCAGCACAGCTATGAACCATACTCCTAGCTGGAGAAAGGCTTAATTAAGTGCAGCTCTTTGCAGGCTGCTGTGTGTGAGTGGTGATATCCACACACGCATGAATGCCCATGAAGTTCAGCTTGCAGGACTGCACAGCAGCCAAGAACACAAATGGGGCAGGCCATGGGTAGGAAGGGTGAGAGCCTTCACTTGTACTTTTGCCCCTGTCTGCAAATGTCAGAGCTGGATCTGCTGCCAGGAGACCATACACACAAGGGCTTGAATAGCTTCCAAGACAGAAAACATCTTAAAGGAAGAGGCAGTGAATGAGAGAAGGTTGACCCTATAATAGAGTCTCGAAAGGGATGATTGTGAGGACAGCATAGGGTCTGCCCCTTGAATTTATCATTTATAATGATGTGAAATTCAGCCAACTTGAAGCTAAAGCTTACTGAATAGCATTTAATTTGACATAGGAAATGTTCATTGAACTATATGAAGTTCCCTGGACTTTTATATATAATTCAACTTTCTGGAAATAGTTCCGAGTAAGATGTTAAATATACAGCCATATGACTCTGTGACACAGCTAACTAAGACTGCCAGGCAGACCAGAAGCCATGCTAAGGACTAAGAATGGGTCCTCTGTCAGTTTCCCCTGGGTGCTTTCCTCGGTAAGCACAAGGATAGCTCTCTGCTTGCCTGGACCAGAGGTCTGAAGTTTTACCTGTAGAGGGTCATTCTTTGGCTTGAACTCATAGCAACTGAAATATGGGATTCCACATCTCAAGTTTTGGTTAAACTGAGAGTGGAGACAGTCTGCTCAGGGGCAGTGTGGAGGCAGACATAGGTGTGCAGAAAGAATGGTGCAAAACTTCATAAGAGTCCTGGGTACCTGCAGAGTACCCAAACAAGACAATCCCAGAAATGAGACAGGAGTGGCTCAGACAACCAGGCCTCGCTTCACAAACTTGCCCACCACAGACCCTACGAATCTGTATAGTTTCTACATAGGCTTATTTTATTTAACTGGTTGAAAAATGAGGCTCTCTATATGGAAGGAACGGCAAACTCAAACATTTTTTAATAAATTAAAATTTCCGCCATATTGAAACAAGCTCCTTTTTGGTTTCTTTCCTTTTAAAAACATATGCAGTACTTGGGAGGTCTAATACATCTCAGAGTCACCTGTGTGGAAATAAAAGACCCCAGGAGAGGGATGTCTACCCAAAGAAAAAGAAGTATTCCATCAAAAAGACATCTGCACTCAAACGTTCACCACAGCAAAACTCACGATCGTAAAGACGTGGAACCAACCCAAGTGCCCATCAATTCAAGAGTGGATCAAAAAATGTGAGATATATATATGTACATATACACACCATGGAGCACCACCCAGCCACAAAAGGAACAAAACAATGTCTTTTGCAGCAACCTGGATGGAACTGGAGACCACCATCCCAAGTGAAGCATCCCAGAAATAGAAAAACAAACGGCACATGCATTCTTCAATAATTGGGAGCCAATGGAAGGGCACACGTGGGCAAAAAGAGACTCGAAGATCATTGGAAATCAAGAAGAGGGGAGAGGGGAAGGGGCAAAAACAAATCCGTCAGGCACAATGAACATCATTCAGACAATGGGCACTCTAAAAGCTCCAACTTAAGCAACACGAAGGGTATCCATGTAACAAAACCATTCATACCCCTTAACACCTTGTAATAAAAAAAAAGGACCCCAATAGAGATTACTGCAGTTGGCTTAGACCAGAAGAACCATCAAGGCTTGGACAGAGTGAGACAAGTAAGGCACCCAGAGCAAAAATGGAAGGAGGCACTCGCCCTCAGGGTCATGCCACTGCATGGCTCTGAGAGAGAGAGAGAGAGAGAGGGGGAGAGACTTCTTCAGTCCTGTGCCCCCGGCAGCTCACTTCAGCTCACCCTAATCTTGGACCTGTGAACCACTTGGGTGACCATGGAGTTATAAGACAAATAAATGGTTGTTGTTTTAAATCACTAAGTTTTGGGGTGATCTGTTATACAGCAATATATAACTGGTATTGGCTGTTTCCTCCATTCACTTTTTAGAACAGCAGAATGAGTCCAGAAGGAATTGAACTGCAAATCCAGTCAAGTGATTGAGCTCCCTGAGATAGATCCCCCAATGCATTAGATAAACAAAAAAACTTTTCCACATAAACTATGGATTCCAAATCATTGCTTGTTCTTGGTTTGCTTCATTCTAGGGGTAGATGGTATATCATGTTCCACAGACAAAGTTGGTGCCAACTGACTTACTGATGGCAGGATGTAACTGGTTCTTTTTTCTTCTCTTGCTGTTCAGCAAAAGTGAAAATTTTACATTGCTGTCCTCTTACACGGTGCTTTTCATGGGGTGCCGATCATGATCCCAGAAGACATAATCCCCAACACCACAATTCCAAATGTTGAAGTTGTAAAAGACCAAAATCATCAAAATAAAAATCCTGAAAATGTAAGTCAGGAAAAAATAAGTTAAAAAATTTTTAAAAGATATTTATTTACATTTTTAAAAGAGTATTTATTTGAGAAATGTATAAAAACAAGACAGAACACCTCATAAGCCACAATAAAATAGGCAATATATTTTTGGCAACACATATTTTTGCAGGAATAAACAGTCAGGCATACTAATGACAGTCATACAAATATAGCAGTTATGAGCAGAGGAATCAAATTCATGAAAAAATAGGTCAAGAAGGGAAATGTATTATATAAACACATATCTCTATGGCTGGTAATTGTATCCACCCAGCTTTGTAACTGCAGTCATCTGAAATACAATGACTTAAGTCTTTTGATGAAATCAATCAAAAACTGTGACAGGCCACCACTGGATATGCAGTCACCCTAAGAGCTGAGATCTCAAGAAATTTTATCTTTCACAAATGCAGATGTACAAAATGAGATCTACAAAAAAAAATATTCTCTTCATTTAGTACAAAGGATTCAATGTTTTTAGGCACACACACACAATGCTCACACATAAAGTCAACATTGTGATAATGCACTTTTTATTTTTTATTTATTTATTTATTTATTTTGAGACAGAGTCTCACTCTGTTGCCTGGGGTAGAGTGCTGTGGTGTCAGCCTAGCTCACAGCAACCTCAAACTCCTGGGCTCAAGCGATCCTCCTGCCTCAGCCTCCCAGGTAGCTGGGACTACAAGCACTTACCCTCATGCCTGGCTAATTTTTTTCTATTTTTAGTTTTTGGCTAATTTCTTTCTATTTATAGTAGAGACGGGGTCTCACTCTTGCTCAGGCTAGTCTTGAACTCCTGAGCTCAAGCAGTCCTCCCGCCTCGCCTCTCAGAGTGCTAGGATTACAGGCATGAGGCACCATGCCTTGCTGATAATGTACTTTTGTGGAGTCAAATTTCTGATGTCCAAGGCAGCAGAAGAAAAATCAATCCACTCATGAATTGATGGGCATCCAAGCCAACTCCACAACTCTGCAACAGTGAACCATTGCAACAAACACTCAAGTGTAGGTGTCTTCCTAACAAAATGACCTCCCTTCCCTCGGGTAAACACCCAGTAGTGGGATTGCTGGATGAAATGGTAGGTCTACTTTTAGTTCTGTGAGGAATCTCCATACTGTTTTCCGTAGAGGTTTTCCTAATTTGCAGTTCTACCAACAGTGTATAAGCATTCCTTTCTCTCTGCATCCATGCCAGCATCTATTGTTTTTGGACTTTTTAATAAAAGCCATTCTAACGGGGGTAAGGTGATATCTCATTGTGGTTTTAATTTGCATTTCCCTGATGATTAGTGACCTTGAACATTTTTTCATATATTTATTGGCCATTTGTCCATCTTTTAAAAGCTTCTGTTCATGTCTTTTGCACACTTTTAAATGGGGTTGTTTGGTTTTTTTCTTACTGAAGTACTTGAGTTCTTTGCAGATTCTGGTTATTAGCCGTTTATCAGATGTATAGCTCACAAATAATTTCTCCCATTCTGTAAGTTTTCTGTTTGCTCTGCTGATAATTTCCTTAGCTGTGCAGAAGCTTTTTAATTTTATCAAGTCTCATTTTAGTTGTTGTTGTAATTGCCATTAGGGTCTTTTTCATAAATTCTTTGCCTAGGCTGATATCTAGAAGTGTTTTTCCAACCTTTTCTTCTAGAATTCTTATGGTTTCATGCCTTACATTTAAGTTTTTTATCCATCTTGAATTAATTTTTGTGAGTGGTGAGAGATATGGATCCTGTTTCATTCTTTTGCATGTGGCTATCCAATTTTCCCAGCACCATTTATGGAATGGGAATTCTTTTCCCCAGTGTATATTGTTGTCTGCTTTGTCAAAGATCAGTTGGCTGTATGTGGATGGTTTTATATCTGGGTTCTCTGTTCTGGTCCATTGTTCTATGTCTCTATTTTTCTGCCAATACTATGCTGTTTTGGTTACTGTACCTTTGTAGTATAGTTTGAAGTCTCATAATGTGATGCCTTTAGATTTGTTATTTTTTCTTAAGATTGTTTTGGCTATTCAGGTTCTTTTCTAGTTCCAAATGAAGTGTAAAATTATTTTTCCTAGATCTGTGAAATATGACATTGGTATTTTGATGGAGATTGCATTGAATCTGTAAATCACTTTGGGTAGAATGGACATTTTGACAATGTTGATTCTACTGATCCATAAATACGATATGTTTTTCCATTTGTTTGTGTCATCTGTGATTTCTTTCCTCAGTGTTTCATAGTTCTCTTTGTAGAGACCTTTCACCTTTTTAGTTAAGTATATTCCTAGGTATGTTATTTTCTTTGTGGCTATTGTAAATGGTATTGAGTTTTTGATTTGACTCTCAGCTTGACTGTTATTTGTGTATAGGAATGCTACTGATTTGTGTACATTAATTTTGTGACCTGAAACTTTGCTGAATTTATTTATCAATTCCAGGAGTCTTTTGGTGGAGTCTTTGGGGTTTTCTAGATATAAGATCATATCATTAGCTCATATGGGTTTTCCTGTGGTCATATGTTTTCAATCTTCTTGGGTATATACCTAGGAATAGAATTACTAGGTCATGAGTATATCTTTTTGTATCTTTTAACATCTTTAAAAAGGAAAGATGGTGTTTCAAATGTTAGCCTGAACCTTGGGCTCCTGCACTCCACCAAGAAGTCATATGGTATGAGTGTGGAATTTGACTAAGTTATTCTCTCCTTCCTTTCTTGGCTAATGCAAAGGTCTGAGCAGATCTCTTGTGATAAAAATGACTGTGGTACTTTTCCCAACCTGCTCCGTATGGAGCACTGCTCTAAAAACAAAGAAAAAAATATATACTTAAGTATTCTTCCTTCTAAAAAGTAATAAACAGTAGTAACTTCTGCAACATTCGAGATGGAAATGTGGCAATGTGCCCTTGTTCAGCTATTAATGAATCTCTTCCTAGAACTATAGGGCCTTGAAGACCAAAATAACACAATGATTTGGAAGATGAACATGGCAACTTACCAGATGCAGTGAACAATTTTTTCCCCAAGAAGGTCATTTATTCCTTCTGAATGTGGACCAAGATTGGAGAGATATATAAACCATATATTGGTTAATAAGGTGTGCATTCTTTTTAAATTCATGTAAACAGCTGGCCTGATCATATACCAACCAGTTGAAAATGAAAATTAAGTCATACAGGCCATGTGGCATCAGGTCATTTAAAAATAATAATCCAGTATTATTTTTGGTAGACTTTTCTCCCCTCAAATTTATATTGTTTGTAGACATAGCTACGATTTGAAGAACAGAATGTATCCTCAGAAATGTGCTACATTGATAAGTTATGCCATGAAGAAAGAGGCAGGATATATTTTTGACTTTTCAATTTGACTGTTGTAACTTGCCTTTCTCACTTTCCATGTGTGTCATCAGAGCTTTTTTTTTTTTTCTCCTGTAGGCTTTTCAATTCTCTCTGCTCCTTCCTTGTTTTTTTCATTTTTGACCCCATAATTCCTGAATCACCAATTTTACCATTTGTAATTGTTTTCAAACTAATGTATTTCACACATACGTTTCAGGGATATATCCATCAGGGGAAAAATGCGAGTGCCAGTAAAAATCATCTCTCTAATTTGTTAATTCATGTCTGAAAAATACAGAAAGTGTGAGATGAGTACAAAAATAACTTGAAACAGAAGGCTGAGAAACGAGAAGGAGAGAAAATACACATAAGTAGTTTGTTGATTCTTTCCCTCATAAACTAACCCACATGTCGCTGCCTGCGACGGGATTTATCTAGTGCCTGCACTTTACACATCCACCAGTGGAGTTCCAGGCCACTGCTTCTCCGGATTCATGCTTGTCAGTGTGCATGCTTGTCATGCATGCAGCATGTTCCTTTAATGTCAACTCTTCTAAGAGATGGAATGTGGTAGCTTCATTCTAATCACAAGTTTCTTTGGGAAAATTCCTTGGATGGCATACAAACAGCTCAAATCCAATCTTTCACCAGAGATAAGTGAAATTTATGGGATCTACAATTATGATTTGCATTTGTGGTCCTTGTGATTTGTATGAATATTAAGCATCCAAAGTGTCAGTGCAAAGAATTCACTGCATACACAAGGGCACCAATGAGATGTAGAGCTTGGGCTGCATGCAGAGCTTTGCATATGCTACTCTGCGTAGTGAAGAATAGTGACGGTCACTATTTTTCTCAGCTCACTATTTTTCACGGTCACTATTTTTCTCAGTTCAGCTAAGCAGTCATTACTAGGCATGGCGCTGTTCTAGACATGGAAGGATTATAAGAACAACTTGCTCTGAGCACAGGAGACAAGCTATGAAAAAATAAAATAGGCCCACAATAGAGCAGTAGATACATACATACATGCTGCACTGGTATAAAATGTGCATGCAAATGATTAGAAAATGAGGAATTCATTACGTGGAAATGATCTGAGAAGACTTCATTACAGAGTTAATTGCTAAGCAGACCGCTCTCTGCAGGAACTGAGAGATTTCGTTTGGCAAAGTAGACAGGGAATGCTTTTTGAGTTGTAGAGGAAGAGTCCAAGTAAAAGGATAGAAAGCAGAAAGCCCCGGCAATGTAGTTTGAAATGTACAACTCATCTACTCCATAAGTCTCTTTTACTTAAAGGGGCCATGTGACCTGACTCTGGCCAACCAGTTAGCAGAATCCTGCTGTGTGCCAGCGTGAGGAATCTTTGCTAGCCTGACGCAGGCACAGATGTAGCTGGTCTTGACCTTCTAAGCTCATTCTTGGCTGGAAAGACAAGGGTTGGGGGTCTGAAGCTGTAGCAGTTCTTTTCCAATGCAAAAGCAAGGCCAGACAATTGTGAGCCGGTGCTCCCAACATCTTTGCGTCCTCTTTTTTGATGTCAGAAAACAAACTCCTCTTAGTTATAATTCACATTTTCTATTCTTTGAAGCCAAGTATATTCCTAACTGATACGCTTAGGTGGGTTTTTGGCCAGGAAGAAGTTATCCATTTTATAGTAGTATTTGATAAAATAAATTTTAAAATAAAAAATGCACGTGATCATAGAATTATTTTATGAGAAAGCCATTGCTTTATATCTTCCAAGTTTATTCACTTGAAGAATCACACTAAAATAATTATGTATCTCCATTTCATAATTTGTAACTAAAAGTAGCTTTTCTGATCTTTCAGCCATGTTTGGTCCATTAAGCCTCACTATCTCAGACAGGCACATGGAAAACCCTCTGCATGGCCGTGAAGTTAATGCCAACTAGGATTTCAAGGGACAGATACATTTACAATGTCATTTATTTTTCTTCAGTGCCTCTTCCAACCCCATGAAGTAATCTATTTCTGCTGGCATTATTTTTCATATTTTCATAGAAGATTGTCATATCTATTCCAAAACCTAAGTTTTCTACTCTGCCTTCTCATATTTTATGAAATAAAGGTGGTTTAAAAATTCATAGTCCCTAAGCCCCTCAAGAATTGCTTTTTCACCAATTTTAGTAACTATTAGCATTAGGCAGGGATAAGGATAGCATGTTTTGGAGGCTAGAGACTTTCATCAGAGCAGCCATAGACTACGGAAACCAGAAGACCATATATGGGCTGATGAACCCCATCGCTGGTCCTCAAAATCTTTTGGGGGACTTTTTAAAAATAAAATATCTACATTTGTCTCCAGAAATCCTGATCCAATGCATCAGAAATAAAGGGCCAGAAATAAATATTTTTTTAATCTTTCTAATTACTCAGCCAGGTTTGGGCACCACTAACCTAGTCCAGTGCTTCTCCAAACAAGCGCACGCTGCAGCGAGGGATCTCGTTACACTGCAGATTCTGTTTCAGTGGCTCTCAGGTTGGCCCGAGATTCTGCCTCTCTAACAAGCTGCCGGGTGATTCTCATGCTGGCCGGGCATGAGGCACACTTTGAGCAAAGACGAACTAAGCCACACCCCACCGCCATACTTTGGTACCACAGGCAAGAAAACTGAGACTGGGAGATTCAAAGAGTTGTCCAGGTCCCATAAGCATGCAGTGGCAGCATGAGGTCAGAATCCGGGTCCTTTAATTCCCAGCCCAGTGCCCATCTGCAGTATTACACTGACCTGAGAAAAGAGCCATCTCTCTGTGAGACCTGTTGGTGCTGACGAGTACTGAAGATCACGAAGCTACTTTGGGCCACTCTTTCGCTTTATTATGGAACCTTTAGACATTCATGATATTATTCTCCACCTCTCTTCAATTTCTCTATCCACCTCATATCTAGATCGTGGTGTGCTCAATGTGCACTAGTTTTCTGAAGGAAATCAAAAAACCAACCTGATTTGTAACATTTGCTGATTTCTGTGGTTTAAATACTCCTACCACGGCCAATTTGAAGCTACCAACCTGACGTTTTTTAATGTGTAGCTGGGAAAAGATGCCCACAGTCAGCTGTCGTGAAGTAGCGGAGGTCAGCTTCTGCACACCGTTGCATCCAGCTGGCCTCTGGCCTAGAAGAGCAGAGGCCACAGGTCAGGATGGTGCCCAGGGATCCGGTCAGACCGCAAGGAGTTCGTACTGGCCTACAAGCAATAACACTATTGCTTTTCAAATAAGCCAGCCTCTAAAGTAACTAGTAAGATGTATTGATTGTGTATGTCTTAGGAAAGCTAATACAAAGAAGAGAGCAAAGATAATGGAAAAAGTATCTGCTTATAAAAGAACTGAAACATTTAGAGGCTGAAAACAAGCAAACAAAAATCAACTGATTAATCCCCAAGTGGAGAAGTGTATAGATGTTTTCATTTAATCAAAATACAACCAAAAACACTGGATCAATTTGCAATTCAAGTTGACACAATTGGCTGAGTGCCTTCTGTGTTGTGGGCATTTAGCTAGGCTCTTGCAGCATAGCTTTTATTTTCAAGGGATTGTTCCATAATTATTATTATTATTATTATTTTTGAGACAGAGTCGTACTCTGTTGCCAAGGCTACTGCTGTGGCATCAGCCTGGCTCACAAGAACCTCAAACTCCTGGGCTCAAGCGATCCTCCTGCCTCAGCCTCCCGAGTAGCTGGGACTAGAAGCACACGCCACCACACCTGGCTAATATTTTCTATTTTTAGTAGAGAAGATGGGGTCTTGCTTTTGCTCAGGCTGGTCTCGAACTCCTGAGCTCAAGCAATCCTCCTGCCTTGGCCTCCCAGAGTGCTAGTATTACAGGTATGAGCCACCGTGCCCAGGCCAGTGCTATAATTTTTTTCTTTTTCCTGGCAGAAACCACTTCTGCGAAGGGTTTCACTGGGGAAGATACGACAAATGGTCCTCTGTGCCAATGCAGAGATGACTGCATTCCATTTGCCACTGGCCACTGGGTAATTTATATTTTTAGACACAAAGGTTTTGTATTAAAAGTGATTCATCATATTAAGCAAATTATACAGTTCTAGAGAGAGACTACACATAGTTATACACAGCAGATAACATTGTATTCAACAAAAATTAGAGTCTATAACAAAAAGTTTACATTGTTTAATCATATACAAAGTAGGACAAACATTCCCTAAAAATGGTTATAAGTTATATATTTCATATAACTTACAAATGGTTATAAATTGCATAGAAGTATTATTTTCCCACATAATTAGTGAATAATGAAAGAAAAGTGCAAGGAAAAATAAGAGTAATAAATGTGGACCTCCAACATGGAGGAAATTCAGATATCATATATATTTCCATCAAAAATAGCCTCGTGTTTCTCTTAAATTTCCATTCTTACCTGTGCCTTTAATAAAAATTCTTTTACCAATAAAGACATTTTCCCCACCCTCCACCTAAAGGTTATTACCACTCACTAGCTCTCTTGGGAAATATAGTGCAATTCTTTTCCATTATCTGTGTTTAGTAAGTGCTATAGTCCTATATCCTCATCTACCCAGACCCTTTTACTCTTTCCTTTCTTGACCAACTTGTAACTGCAGTTCTGCTAAAGTGTGGTGATATAGCTAGACAAGACTAATTCCCTAAATATTTTGGGATGTTCTAATCCCTACCCTTTATTAATTCTCTTTTGACATTTGCAAAGAGTTCATTCTAAAATATAAGGGCATTTTATACTTCAATACAGAGCTTCTATGGGAGGGTTGAAAGAGGTTTCCAAGCTTTACATTACAAATTAAAAAGTAGATAAACATTTTTAACCTGATAGAAAAGCAACCATACAAAGGGCACAATTGACGATGCCTTACCAGATCGATGTCAGAATTGGCAGTAACTAGGCAGGCCTCCTGATTGTCACTCCAGAGTGGTAACCATATGACGGTAGATACCTTTACAAGAAATAAACAGTAAGTTGATCAATTATGCCATTTTCTTTTTTTTTTCCAAAAATTTTTTCTCATTGTTTCAGTTACTTTAGGAATCATAACTTTTCCCCTTCTTGCAAACAGTGAGTGCATTTTCCTTTTGCCTCTAATGCTAAGCAGTACCTCCTCAAGGCCAGAAGATTAATTCTCTAAGTGCCTGGTTCCTATCACAGTGACTGGCAGTAACTCTCAGTAACTAAGTGAAGGATGTCCATCTGCTTGTTAACTAAATATTTTGCTTATTTTAATTGTAACTTGCAATGTCTATAGATCAGAAAGGTCCTTTTAGACGGGCGTAATCCTCGTTTGGATTATGTTTTGCTGGTATAATTCTCTAGTAATGTTATTTCCTCTCTAGCACTTTCTCTCCTCCTCCTACCCCTCTTCTCCATCCTGTTTTTGGAATTGGGTTACTCTAATTATAAGCTACCTCATATAGGAGGCAAATAATTTTAAGAAAGGAAATTTTTTTTAATGCCTTACCTTTATTCTGGAATTTGCAACAAAGGCAGGATTCTTAACAGAGCTAGCAACCACCACATGTATTTCCATAAGAGAAAAACTGAAGCCAAAGGGCAGCATTTAATATGGAAAAAGACCCACAGGGGAGAACGTTGCCAAAATTCACATCATCAACAGCAGTATGAAATGCAGAGCAGACCCTGAGAACCTGGCATATTATGCCAGTATGTAAGTGCCAGTCACATTTGTGGGTGTCAGAGGTCATTTCTTCATTTACAGCTAAAAAGTAGATGACTCTGGTGCTACTGATGTAAAGAAAACATCATGGGTGGACAGTATCCCCGTGAGGGAGCTGGAGAAGTGGTGAGTAGGCTGCTAAGGAAGTCCCTCCACCAGCCTCCTCCTTCCCAAATGTGCACAAACTGTGCCTTGTAAGGTGACCAAGAATAGAAACTTGCTCCACAGGAGGCGCAAACACTCAAGATTACAGTGAGCATTGCCCTCAAATGGCTTAGGTGGCCAATCTAAATTCCATAATCTATTAACCTGACCTTGCCATTTTTTCATTTATATAGCCCTGGAAAAAGAAATATTCCCATTACATAAAGGAAATTACAAAAATAATGTACCCAAACTCCAGAGAGTACTTACAATATTGTGTCATTTTGCAATAGTTTCACCATTTCAGATCAGCATAAAATGTTGGCCAGAGACAGGGATTAACAAATCTTAAATGTGAGCATTTGGGGTCTTTTATTTAATTAATTCCATTGAAAATTGTGTTATTTATGCTTTTCAGGCACATCATTATATGTATGTTCAGAGTTGACTTCCAAGAAACAGAGTATGATTTGAGAAAGGAACATTTTACTCCAGTTGTTATCCTTTTATATATACCTAACTTTTATAGAACAATTAATTTCTGCTCTGTCTGGCTTGTACGAGAGGGATGAGTTATTTTAAAAATCACATCTGTAATTTGTAAGTTAAGCCTAATTTGGCCTCTTAAGGATCACTCTTCTTTCAGGCTCATATTTACACTAACAGTTGTCAGATCCATAGAAGAAAGAAAAAACATATTTTAAAGTCAAGATTGTTACTTGAGAATAAATAAACACTCCTTGTGACCTGGCATTTCTTGAATGGTGTGGGGGTGCCCCTTCATTTTCAGAAGGCTCTCTGAGGAGGGCTGTCATTCACAGCTACTTAGGCGGGCCTGAGCTGGACCCACACATGGTGACAAGGACATGCAGGAAAGAGTAGGGTGGAACAACGCATTGCCACCGTTTTAATCATGTTGGACTGCCAAAACTTTCTGAGACAAAAGAGTAAATATACTTTTCACCAGTTGTTATAACGGTGCTAATTTTACACTTTTCATTATTTTATTTTATTTTATTTGGAAACTGGGTCTTGCTCTGTTGCCCAGGCTGGAATGCAGTGGCAGGATTCTTAACTCACAACTCAAGCAATCCTCCTGCCTCCAGCTGCCAAGTAGCTAGAACCACAGGCACACACCACCACACCTGGCTAATTTTTCCTATTTTATGTAGAGAAGGGGTCTTGATATATTGCCCAGGCTGGTCTTGAACTCCTGGCTTCAAGCAATCCCCTCCACTTTGCCTCCCAAAGTGCTGGGGTGAAAGGCATGAGCTGCCGTGCCCAGCTAATTTTGCTTTTTAAAATAAGCCATTGTTTGTTGCCTACTTTTCAGCCAACGCATAAGTTACTGTAAAAGTTCCCAGGCTTAGTCACACAGCCTACCCCTCCTTTGAATGTGCCTTTCAGATGGACAAGGGGAGTGTCTGTAGAGTGTTTGCTCCTGAGTCACTGCAGTCCGCACACTGTGAGCAATCAGTAATGGGTGACCAGGAAAATGACAGCATCCCATCATTGTTTGGTGTTCAGAAACTAGTAAACATTGAAATCTTGTTTTAGCTACACATATAAACAAAATTGTATGTTGCTAGTTCTTCTTGAGGGTGTGCCCATGTGGAAGTGAATATGCTCTTCTGTAAGGACACACACACCTGCTTGTTCAAATAGGTATGGGGAGACTCAGGGGACTTGTCCTCTTAAGACCTATGTAGGAGTAGGTCATAGTTGCCAGGTAAGGTTCATGAGCAAGGAAACCCAAAGGTGAAGTATGTGAAAATCTGCCAGCTGGTGGCTTTGTATGACCCTTAGTTTTCTCATTTTAATTAAAGGATTCCCTGTAGTCTTATCACCCCTTAGTCTTGCCTCTTCAAATACAGTATTCTTAATAATTCGTACAATTTTCTGTGATGCTGAAATGAGAATTACAGGCATAAAAATTAGATTGACAAAAATTATTTGGAATTCTTCAATTCTTCTGCATAGAGGATTTATCTACTCTATCATTTGTTCATTTATTTAATTGCTTATTTTGATCAGTGTGGAGCCATGGATATTTATTTTATACTTTGAATTATAATCCAATCCAATAGTGCCTTTTTCTCTCTCTCTCTCAAATTGTTTCAGGTTTGGCCATTTGGGAGTTTTTTCAATTGGCTTTTATGGCCCTTTGACATATCCCCATCACTGTGGGGTTTTTGTTTTGTTTTGTTTTGTTTTTTTGGTGGAGGGGTATTGCTTTGTTGTTTGAGCACTTCCTTAATTCCTGGCACTATAAGATGCTGCAGGCTCATCTGATGTATTTGCAGCCCAGTTCTAAAATCAGCCGTTTCTCCAGATAACCTTGGTTCCTCTCATTGAAGAATAGTATTAGAAACCAAGATCTCTTTGCTACTAGAGTATTACTGTTTTTAGGCCCTCTCAGTTAACAGAACAAGAAAATACATGTGTGCTCTAACAAGTGTATGTGCATCTATTGATATAAATGTTTCTATATGTGTTCATTTTTATCTATATCAAGCCAAACATGACTTCATACTGATGTCTCCAATTCTAGCCAGATACCAATGGATCATTCTAGCCTTTCCGTTTGGTTTGTATGTAACCTTCTACTCCAACAGTGATAAACCTGCTTCCCAATGTCCCCATCCATTTACTTATTTGTTCAATACCATTATATGTGCATAACAGCTTCAAAATTAAACCCTAAAGGGACACAACTTTGTCAACTAGAGAACCGTGCTTTGTACCATTCATTTGTTATTAGTCTCATAGTCTCCATTCATCTCCTAAGTTACTTAGATCAGCAACTTTCCCCCACCCTCTTCAGTGAAATTATTTTATACATCTGCAATACACTTAGATTATTTTCTCTTAGCCTGCATTCCATCCTGGGACTCCCCCAAGATTTTAAGTGATTATTTTAAATTTATATACTTTAAGATTCACAAAATCACTTTTTGTATTGTGAATTTCTATTCCCCACTCAAGGAGATGGAGAATAACTCCCCACCTCATTAACTATAGGCTGCCCATGGTGACTTCCTTCCAAAAAGAATAATATGAAAAAGGTGTAAAGAGTAACTTTATAGCAGAAAACCTAACAAGCATTACCTCTGCCGGGTGATCAAGGTTGATGTCACCAGTGATAAGTTATATTGATAGAAATTACTGTTGATATGATGTAGTGAGAATGATACTTTACTTCTGTGATCTTCCTCCCATAACCCCAGTCTAATTATGAGGGAAACACCTGACCAAACCTTCTCAAAATTGCCGCAGTCATCAAAAACAATAAAAATCTCAGAAACTGTCTCAGTCTAGGGGAGCCTAAGGAGACAAGATAGTGCCATATAACATGATATCCTGGATGGGATCCTGGAACCAAGAAGGGACAGTAAGTAACAACTATGCGTGTCTGAATGAGGTATGGACTTTAGTTAATGACAATGAATTAATATTGTTTTGTTAGTATTGACAAATGTACCAGGTGTGGAATGCATAGGAGTTATCTTTTTTACCTTTCTATAAATCTAAAACAATTCTCAAATAAGTTTATTTTCTAGCCTGAAAAAGAGTGAGACCCTATCTCTACTAAAAATAGAAAAAATTAGCCGGGTATGGTGGCGCATGCCTGTAGTCCCAGCTACTCAGGAGGCTGAGGCAGCAAGATCACTTGAGCCCAGGGATTTGAGGTTGCTGTGAGCTAGCCTGATGCCACGGCACTCTAGCCCGGGTGTCAGAGTGAGACTCTGTCTCAAAAAAAAAAAAAAAATTATTTTAAAAAATAAAGCAAAAAAAATTAGATCTAATGCCTTAAGGAAAAAGGGATTTGCAAATTTGAGAGAAAAAAGAAGCTATTAGGGATTTTGCTTTATTTGAGTTGGAAGACATAATTTTCCCTACTAAGAAATCTTGCAGGGTTTTTGACTTTAAAAAAAAAAAAATGTGAAAATAGGACACTGCCTGTGAATCTAGCAAGTAGAAATGACCCAGAGGAACTCATCTCTGAAGATGTGTTTAGATTGGGTTTCTTGCATTGAGAATGAGCTGATGACCCAAAAACCTTATTTTAAATGCTAATAAGCATCTATTTAACTGAAAATTATATTCTTGAATAATGTCTGGGTCTCATAACCAGTAATTGGGCTATAAATTCATATTTTTTTATATTATTCCTTTGTATCATATTAGACTATGATATACATATATATTTAAGACTATGTTATTTGAGGAAGAAAACTAGATTATTCAACCCTATGATAAGCTCAAAACCTACGCAATAGAGATTTTTCCATTATTGTGGTGAAATATGTATAACATAAAATTTTCTGTTTTAACCGTTTTTAAGTGTATGATTCAGTGGTATTAAGTACATTCACAATGTTGTAAACCATTATCACTATTTTTGAAACTCTTCCATCAGAACAGAAACTCTATATCCATGAATTCATATCTTGTATAACCAATAACAGATACTGAGGTTATTTCTACCTTTTGACTATCCTACACGATAGGTTTTGTAAGTGTAAGTTTTCTTAAAAAGAAAGAAAAAATTAAACATCTCTGGAATGCAAAACTTGACTTAATTATAGTTAGCTCTGGTGCCTATCATTTTATGTCAAATAATAAGTAAATTTGCTGGAAATGAATTTGTGGATTCTGTGGCTCTAGAACAGGTAACAATCTTCCAGAAAGACTTGCTATTGTTGTTTATTTATGCTTGTTTTGCTTTTGTACAACTCTTTTAAATATTATACCTTTGTCTTATTCCCCTGATGTTGTGGCCATACTATTGTTAAACTCTGATAATTCAGATTTCAAGTGATTTATGTGGATTTCTAATTAGTATACCAACTACTATGTCAGTTTGTAAATCAGATTGTGCTACCTGGCATAATTAACCAGGCTGTATGTGTGATGGGCACATGAACTTGAGGAGTAGAAATTGGTGAGACTTTCTTGGAAAATTTGCCTGCCCTACATGAAGCTCCTCTTTCCCCTAATATAGCTTCTCTAGATTCTCTCCCTTAGTTGGAGATATTACTATTTACCTGATCACCCAAGAAAGACCCCAGGGGCTACCCTTGACTCCTTCCTCTTTCGCCCTATCATAAATCCCACCTGTTTTGCCTGGTATAAATATCTTTCAAATCTCCCCCTCCACTCTGTCCTGCCACGCCTTCCTGCACAGCTGTGACGGGAGCCCTCACCACTCCTTGCAATACTTTCTGTAGATTCAGACAAGAGGGGCCCTTCCCCTGGGTGCCGTGCTGTAGAGAGAACAGCACATCACAAACACAAGCACACTGAAGATTGGTGAGGAACGCACGGTTTCTCCATCATTCTGGATCTGGTGCTCAGCGTTGGAACAGTCAACTCATAACCCCAAAGATCCACTCCCATGGCTAACACTGCTCAAGCCCTGGGGAAACACATCTCCATATCTCCTCTCCGCGGCTCTTCCCTGAAGGATTCCCCAAACAAAAGGCAACCTCTGACGGCTCTGAAAAGTTCTGAGTTGTGTCATTAACTACGTAAGAGGGAAACACTGCTTCCTCCACACTGCAGAGGAATGTCAGCGGGCAGGTGTTTAGGGAAGTGGGAAGGAAAATTAATGAGCTCACTTTTATGGGCTGAACAGTGTGTCCCTCCCAGATTTATATGTTAAGGCCCTAACCCCCAGTACCTCAGAATGCGACTGTATTTGGAGAAAGGGTTTTTTAAAAGGTAATTAACTTAAAATGAGATCATTTGGGTGGGACTTACTCCAATAAGACTGGCGTTTTTACATGAAGAGGAGGTTTGGACACAGACACACACAGAGTGACGGAAGGCCAGGTGAAGACGCAGGGAAAAGAGCCACCCACAAGCCGAGGAGAGAGGCCTTAGAAGAGAACAACCCTGTCAACACCTTGATCTGGCACTTCCGGCCTTCAGAACTGTAAGGAAATAAATTTCTGTGTTTTAAACCACCCAGTCTGTGGGACTTTGTTACGGCAGCCTCAGGAAACTAATATGCTTGCTGAAGTTCTTCCTCTCAGAGAGCATAACAAAGTATTGGTTCCCAGTCGTGCCATTTTCTGGTTTCTCTTTGTATTCTAATTTACGGTTCCTAGCAGCAGCCTCCCACTCTGGCCCTGGCACTGCTTCAGCTGTGCCCTTCCTCACAGGCCTAGTCCTGCACAGGGCCAAGGTATGCCTACCTGAAGCCCACATCACCTCCCGTTCCAGACTTTCCTGTCCCGATAGCCCTGGGCCTATTACCAGGGATGGTGCTGGCCTCTGCCCTGAATCCTTCCTCCTGAAGATGGACTATGCACATCCCTAAGCCTGACACATGGCCCAGAGCAGTTGTTTGTGGGTGATATGCAGCTATTAGTGAGTGATATGCTCAGAGCTTAGGCACATAGACTAGTGTGTCCATATGCAAGTATGCAAGACCCCACGTGACATGGACAGAGCTGGAGGCAGCAAGAGAAGGGGGGTGAAGTGTGGGGCTGAGGTTGGGGGCTAGAGGCTGGAGGCTGGAAGCCAGCTTCACTTATACTAAGACCTTCTGATGTGTTTCTCTGAGAAGCCAGGGAGTTCTAAATTGGAACCTAAACTTCCAGATCATTACGAAGGTGTATTTGCCAAGATCAGGGAATAGACCATATTTTATTTTATTGTTTGTGTAAAGTTGGCAACGGCAGATAGAAGGTGAGAGACAGACAGTGTAGGGCCAAACAATGTGGCTTTATTGAGCATTCCCGGGAGAGGCTCACGGGTCCCGAGGAATGGGGCACCTGTTTGAAAGGGGTGAGGGCTTTTATGCTATTTGAGGCGGGCCAAGGGCTTTTGGCAGGAAGAGTTGGGGATTTTCCACTGTGACCTTTGGAGGTTATTGAGAATTAGGAGGGGTTGGTGGTATTTGCGGAATCCGGGAATCAAAACTTTCTTATCTGGGTGGGCATCCGGGTGTGGTTATCCTTCAACTTAGCTGGGCCTAACAGTCACCTTTGTGGGTCTCTCTTCTCTTTAGGGAGGGGAGGGGGTGCCCGCCACCAGCCACACAGTTTGTTATTATGACTTATAACTTTTATATATTTGGACACATGGTCTGTGGGGCTTCACATCTTGCTTCAGGCCCCACAAATATTGGGAGCAGGCTTGGTGGTTCTACAGGAACTCTGGAATTAGTGTAGCATTTTCCACAGTTACATGTAGAGACTAAGGAACATTTTTCAATATTAAACAATTTATATTACTCTTCAATTTGTATGTATGTAGATCTAGACATAACATGTGAAGCATGGTATCAATTTTAATATCAGCAATGAAGAAGATATTAAAATTAAAGTAGCAAACAATTGTGTTTTTATAAACATTTAATATGATTTCATTACAATTTTTTAAAAACTCAACAAAAATTTTGGCTTGTTTAAATAATTTGATTTAAATTCTTATTAGACTTTAATTATAATTTGCATTTGCTTTTACTTCTAATTGATTATTTTAAGTAGTTCATGGAAGAATACATTTTTAAACATACATGAAATTTTGTTTCCCTTACTGTGATTTGTATTTTTTGAAAAAAAATACATTACGTTTTGTACACTTTGATTCTATTTACATTTTCTGTTGTATTCCTATAGAATAAGCAAAAATTGAGATTATAATAGCAACAGAAAGTGCAATAGTGGAGTGCAGAAGAGATATAAAAAGGAAAAAAGAAATGGAAAATCTTCAGAGACAATCTGCTTAAATTTTGAAGAACTGGAAACAGTAACAGTGAACAGGTTTTTATTGAGCATGTCAATAAAATGTTTGAATGAGGCCTTACAAATGCTTTATTTGATGAAGATTATTGATCAAAACAATGAAAATGAAGGAGAAAGTTATTCTCATCAAATCCATAACTTGGGAGGAGGACAGATGAAATCCCTGCAAGTTCACATTCCTTATAAATGAGGAGTTAATTACTGATGGGAACAATGAGAACTTCTGCGGTCCTCCGTGACACTTGAGGTCCTCACAGACCCCTGTCCCAAGCCCCTTTCTCCCACGCTGTCCCACGCACTGCTGCTAGAGTGGGCGAACTGATCCCTGTCCAGGGAAAAGCAACTTGCCAACACCCAGAGCAAAGTTGCCCGAGGCGTGTCCAAGGAGCACTGACCACGTGTGGCTGGTAACACTGGAAGGGGGTGAAAGGTTCCGTGGCTACACAAGTTTGAGAAACAGGAGGTACAGCCATTCATTGTATTTCTGGCAGACTTCTCAAGGACTTTAATATATTAATCCCTTGTTTGAATCTCCAGGAGGGTCATATAATAGGCAGATCTCCCAGCTATTGCCATGGAACAGTTAGAACTGGTGTTCTTGGAAAAGCTAAACCAGAGCTTCATTCCCCAATGTGGGAGCCACTAGTCACAGGTGGCTATCGAGCATCTGAAATGTGACTAGTCTGAATTAAGGCACATTCTGAGTATAATGCATCCTGTATTTCAAAGGCAGCACACACACAAAAAAAGAGAATGGAAACGATCTCAATAATAGCTTTTATTTAATATACTGAATACACTTTGAAATGATATTATTTGGATATAGTGGGTGAAATAAAATGTATTGCTGAAATTAATTTTACCTGTTTCATTTTACTTTTTTAATGAGGTTACTAGAAAAGTGAACATTCTGTCTGCGGTTTGCATTATATTCTGGAGCTAGAGGACGAGCATAAGACCATCCAGGATCTGGTGTCTGCCTATCTCTCCAGGCTTCTCTCAATACTGTGTCACTTTGGGCTCCAATTTCTCCAGACTGCTTAAAGAAACTCCTTTCTATCTCTACCAGCCACTACCACCATCCAGCAAACAGCCTGACACCTCTATTCTTTGCTCACTGCAACTCCTGGAATGACATCTGGCCAAGTCTTATGCTGCCTTTGCGTAGTAAGCATCAATCACTTGCACAGGAAACATATCTGGAAATCCAGGCACACCTATACCCTGGCCTGATTAGGTGCCCTTCCTCTATGCACCTATAATTTCCTGTGTACACCTCTGATCTGAACTCACTCCATGGTTGTGTAAGCATCTGCTCATGTATCTCTCTTCCAGTACAGTAGGAGCATCTTGAGAGCAGAGATGGGTGTTATCTATTTGTATAGTCTGAGCACCTGTCACAGTGCCTGGTGTATCAGGCCCTCCATAAATGTTTAGTGGATGAGTGAATGAGTCAAGATTGAAGCAGTCATGATGCCTTCCCTAAAGCAGCACAATCTAGAAGAGGAGGCAGATATATACATACATAGTTAAAATGTGTTGCTTTAAATTATGTTACACATGATACGGAGCGTCACACGGAAACTCTGAGCAGAGAACCTAAGAGGGTCAGTTTTGTAGGTGTAGGACCATGCTGTTGCACAGGCCCCACACTCGCAAGGGCCTAGTGTAATGCTCTGTGGGCACTGTCTTGAAATGCTTAATAATTTTTCAACAAGCAGCTGCACATTTTCATTTTGCTCTGGGCCCTACAAATTACATAGCTGATCCTGCATGGACCCATGTGGGGCTGAGATGGGGTTGGAAAGTTGGGGAAGAGTGTCTGAAAGGATATCATCACCAGTGTTAGCTAAATGAAAGGGGGCTGGCAAAGGGGAAACGGAGGGAACCACCTAAAGCAGAGGGCGCAGCCTGTACAAAGGCTCTGGAGTGCCAGAGCACTGGGCCGGCAGCTCATCCCAGCTGCACCTCAGCAGATGGGAGGGAACAGTAGCTGGCCTGGTGGATATACTGAGGACCATGAAGAGGCTTTTGTGGATTTAGGTAGAAGAGTAACATGTTTAGATTTGCATTTTAGAAAACTCAATCTTAGGACAGCGTTAGAATCTTTTCCCCTTTTGGTGTTGGTGAGGGGAAAGGGGTGAAGAGATTACAGAGCAGAGGAAGGGACACTGGGAAGAGGCTACAGGGTAGCCCACATGAAGGGAAGCCATCATGAGCTAAGAACCTGCTGTGGGATAGAAAAGGGACCCTAAGGAGGCCGACTCCATGGGATGGGCAATCCATAGGATGTGGGAGTTCAGGGAGGGAGAGAGATCAGGATGACTCCCAGATTCCAGTGAATCAAGGTGGTTTTTTTTTTCTCTGTAGAGATTTTTTCTTTGTGTATTTTCTTGCCCATGAAGGATGAACAAATTCCACATATCTAAATGATTACTTTTTATTCCTGAGCTATTGTGTCATCCAAACATGATCTTTGTGTTGTCTCTAGAACTTGAATGTTTCTATTAATGGGAATTCCACATGATCTTTCAGAGGACAGTTGGTTCTTGCTTTCTTGGCAGAGTTACTGGAATGGCAACAGCAGACCTCAGCTTCCTGGAGTAGAGTGAATACCTAGCAGGTGCCCTCTGCTTCCTTAATACCTCATGACAGCATCGCATCCTAGAGATCATTTTCCCATATATTTGGAGACAAGAAAATGATGACTCAGGTTAAGTCAGGACTAATAAGTAGAAAAGTTTCAAAACCAATAAGTAGAAAAGTTTCAAAGTTTTCCGACTTCATGTTCTTCTGTACTTTTTCCATCAAATGACATTTGCCTTAAGAGGCTAAACAAGAAAAATTGAACAAACATATGTAATATCAGCTTCACCTAAATATTTCTGAGCTTTCTTCCTTTGCTTATCATTTTTATGGTCATAGTCTTAGAGATGACCAAAAAAGAATATAAACAGTAAGCAACGTGAGTAAGAGGGGAGAGAATGGCAAGAGTAGAAGGGTTGCAGTATTTGTTAAATGACTACTGAGGCAAGGACAGCTTGGGCAGGATGACACCAATGTGGCCGTGGAAAAGTCATGGAGAATGGCAGCTGTACAACAGTAAAGGTGAGTGCACCTGCTTGATCTCTCTTGTCATATCACCTTGTCCTATTTTCCTTCTTCATAGCATTTATGCCTTTTCATAGCATCATCTGAGATTATTCTACTTATCCTGAGAATATTATTATGTACCAATTATATCTAGTTCCTCCTTTGGGTAAGAATCATGGTGTTTTGTTCAACACTGTATCTCCGGAGCCTAGGAAAACACTGGGGCATAGTAATCACCTAATAAATGTTTGTTGAATAAATGAATGTCATCAAAAAGCCAGGCAATCAGAGCAAAATAACTTTTAAGCAACATAGAATAGACAAAAATCTTGCTGAATTTAATTGCTTTCTTTATCAACTTTGGATATGGAAGCCTGCATGTAACTAATACTTGAAGGGTAATTTTGCCACTTGTTTTCCTACCGCTGATGCCAGGAATTCTAAAAACATAAAACGAGGTCTTGAAAAGCCCTAAAAGATATGCAAGTAATTTTAGGGGGAAAAAATTACAAAGATTACTACATGATGGCCGGGCGCGGTGGCTCACGCCTATAATCCTAGCACTCTGGGAGGCCGAGGTGGGAGGATAGCTCAAGGTCAGGAGTTCAAGACCAGCCTGAGCAAGAGCAAGACCTCATCTCTACTAAAAATAGAAAGAAATTAATTGGACAGGCAAAAATATATATATATATAAAAAAATTAGCCGGGCATGGTGGCGCATGCCTGGAGTCCCAGCTACTCAGGAGGCTGAGGCAGAAGGATTGCTTGAGCCCAGGAGTTTGAGGTTGCTGTGAGCTAGGCTGACCCCACAGCACTCTAGCCCAGGCAACAGAGTGAGACTCTGTCTCAAAAAAAAAAAAAAAAATGCTACATTATAAATCACTAAAAAGGAACTGCATTGTATTTTGCTGTTAGGTCAATTTTAACTAAATTATCAAAGAATTCTTAAGTTGTGTGAGAACCTTCATTTTATTTAAGGAAATTGTTAACTATTAACAATTTATGCTTTGGCCCAAAATCCAGGAGCCAATCAGTCAATCTGGAAACACGATCATTTTTGTTTATAGACAGTGAGCCCTCACTCTCTGAACTTCTTCAATCTTTTATCTCTTTGTGTATCTTTTTTGATACTATGTAGTTTTTACCAAATATGAGAATTATTTTTATACATTGGAGTCTGAAAAGCTCAGACTTGTGCCTTTCATATATAAATAACCTTTTTGAATGAAAGGATAAATGTGAGTGAATAAACAAATAGATTACAAGTTCTAAACAGTCCATTTACAAAGAGTTTTTTAGAGCATCACTATGTTATAAGTTGGGAACTTTCTATATTCGTATTTAATAAACAATACCTTATAAACCATCATCATATGCTAATTTTCCTCCAACTCATCAGTATTTAAAACTTTTACTTCTTAAGAATTCCTTCTTATAGGAAATTATGTCTTCCCAAACTTTCATTTGGCAACTCTTCAAACAAATAAACAATTGGTACCTATGGCAATTGTCAAATTCTCTTTTTCCTAAATTCTGCTTTGCCATTTAATACAGTTATTCCCTCCTGCAAAGGTTGTCCTATATGCATTCTCTCTTTTCCTTTAGAGATATTAAACCTCAAATATCCCTCCTTCACAGCTTTTGCTTATATATTTTGCCTACACTTTCACTTGTATTGTATAGTCAGAAGAGAAATTATTAATGCAGGGACATGAGTGTGCAAGCCAGCCCAGCACTTCTGCCCTGTCTTCCCCAAACACGGCCAGAAACTTGTCTGACCACTTATTCTCAGTTCCCTCTTCCTGCACCCTCCCAACACGGAAAGTGACAGCCCTACCAGAAAAATACCAACCCCATTTTCATCTGCATGCCCTGGGTTTGTTGCAGACAGCTAGCCAACTGCCTCACTGGTTGACTCACCTCAAAGGGTGCTTCCCGACTCATGATGGTCACCACAATCTAGTTTATAGACCATGGAATGTTCTGTCCATCTGGTTAGAAAGGTGACTAATATTGTGTTAGGTGTTTTTTTTCTTTTTCCCCACAAAAACAAACATCCTATCTTTTCCATTTTGGAATGAAATATGAGGTATCAGTGGCTGAGAACTTTCGCCACTGCGATTGAGGGACTTTTCCTCTGGCAAGAAACTGAGGTCACAATGAGGAAGTGTTAAGTAACAGCTATGTGTGTTTCTGTTTTGTTTTGTTTTGTTTTCACAGCACTTGGAGATAGTACTGCCTCAGGGTTTATCTGTATGGAATTCTAAGCATAACTGGGAAATGAGTTCGAAATCCTACGTAAAAATCTGGCTTTTCTTTGAACGACAGTGCAGTGGAATGAGGAAGTGGGAGGTAAAGACAGAAAGGGAGAGAAAATATATTTTCTCCGGTGCAAAGTAACCATCTGGTTCTATCAAAGTTACAGAACAAATTTACTAGCTATTCTATGTTGAAAAGTAGCCTTAGATTTCTTAATCACTATGATATTAATGGACAAACATTATTGTAACAATCCATTTTTCTAAAAGAAATAAAAAGAAGAAAATCATGTTGTCACGTCATTCTAGAAAACCTGCTTTGATTTTCCCTAGATTGAGTATTTGTATGTCTTTTAGACTGTTATTAAATAGAAAAAACATATGTCTGCTTTATACTATTTTTTTTTTTTATTTAGGACAAGACAACATGACAGCATATAAAGGATCTGAAACACCATGATAAAAAGAAGATACCTACTGAACCCCACCTTGGCTAAGAGCTATACAAGGTACACTGAAGATGCAGAGATCTTTACCTTTTGGGACTTTACATTTTAGTGTCAGAGGCAGAAGAGATGCATGAAAAAAAATGTTGAAGAAAGAGTAGATGCTATGAATCCCCATGACACATCTGTCTTTAAATGAGAACAGCATAAGCAACGTGAAAGCTGAGTTCCGCACATCACTCTCAGGGCCAATTTATTTGCTGACTCCAGGAAAGAGAAACTAAGATATCATTGTCATATCCACACAATTATCACTGTGAAGAGCAGATTTTTTGATCCAAGAAAAAGGGAAAAAGCAACTTTCTTATCTTGAAAATGAGATCCTTCCCTTTAAACACTTCTGCAGTTTTTCCTGCTAAGGGTGAAACATCCAAAAGCCAAGGGGCAGCCCAATTCAGATGCAGCACAAGGCAATCATAACCATAATATAAACAGCAGCGGCTGTAATGTACTGAGAGCTCCTACTGCAATAGGCACCACACAAGCATATTTACATATGTCATCTCACTCAAACTTCACAACAATCCTGGAAGAAATATGTTCTGATGCCCTTTGTACAGATAAAGATAAACAACAAAGGAGCAGAGGAGTTAAGTAAAATGACCCAAGATCACATCCAAACCATGGCTGGGCAGGATTTGCACCCGGGTGTATCCAGCTTAAAAAGCCCATTGCTTTTCTTTACATCAGAAGAAGGAAATTGGTTACTCCTTTGCCCTGTGATGGACAAGTCCTCCATGGAGGAGATACCAGTGTTCTTTTGAAGCTCATCTACAGAGAAAGTGAGGGTGGGAGGGAAGGAGAAGGTGGAAAGAGTCAGTGAGGGTCAGGAATGATTTCCCAAGGCTGAGTCACTTATCCATTCATATAATAAAACAGAAGCTTATATTGAGGGCCAAACAGGTGCTGGATACAGGAGACGCACAGTGTGAAAGAGATGCATTGTGTTACCCAGGCAGCCTGCCGTCTTACGGGGAAGACAGCCCAAGAAGACAGTATGTCGAATAAGGAAATAAACAGGGAGCCCACAACAGGGCATAATGGAGGGGTGCAGCCCAGTTTAAATACCATTGTTGCTATTCATCTTCCAGCCCTCTCTAAGGAAATGACACATATCTGAGCCTGAGAGATGCAGAGGAGCAGGTTGCATGCAGAGCACAGGGAAGAGCGAGCTGATGGAGGAGACTTTCAGAAGCTGTGAAGGTCAAGAGCTTCCAAGACGTCACCAGCTGGTCGGAACCAGTCGCAGCCTCGTTACCAAGCTTTCGGCAGGTATCTGGACCTTCTCCTTCTCCGAGGGCTGGGGCTCACCTGCTGCCCTTGGCTGAGGTCTGGCACAGACCCTTGGAGCTTCCACTGTAGCCCTGGGATGGAGGCCCTTAGCCCCAACGCCCTGTCCCTGGGGCAAAAGTCTTGCTGTCACTTCTTGGAGCTGTTTCCCTCTATCAGGAGGCATTGTCTCTCATACTCACTTTCCTCCCCCTCCTCCTCCTCTTCCCGATAAACCAAAGGGTGCACAATACCTTTCCTTTTGTTCTTTATGAGCTCAGCCAACGTCTAATATGTACTGATTCAGTCACTCACAGACAAGACTTTGGCTCTGGTGCCAGACAGCTTGGATTATATCCCAGCCACTTACCTCTATATCTCAGTCTACTGACTGGCTCTGTGACCTTGGACAAGTTGCTTAACCATTCTGTGCCCCAGTTTAATCATTTGTAAAACGAGTTTCCACTCTTTAGGTTTTCTAGAAAAATTAGGTGTGTAAATATATATAAAACATTTAGAGAGCTGTGCCGGGCAACTTAAAAATGTTTGTTATTATCATCTTTGTTGTTGCTGTCATTATATGCCAGTTACCTAGACTAGGCAGAGGACATAATAAGACAAATCAAACACAGTCTCTAGCTGATGTTCCCAGACTAGCGGGGAAGATGAGCTGCAACTGAATTGTTCCTAATCCATGTGACAAATGCTACAGGGAAGGTGTACAAAGCCATGGAAGCACAGTTAGATGTGTTAAAAGGGTGAGTTGAACTTTTCCAAATGAACTAGGGGGAAGGAGAAACAGGAAGCAGAGAAAACTTTCCAAGCATCAAGAATGGCCGTGCAAAGGCAGAGAGGTGCAAAGGAACAAGACCTGGGATGGCTGAAGGAAGCATGTGGTCTTGGTGGAGGGAAAGGTGGGAGGTGAGGTGGTGTCCAGATTCCTACACCAAGCAGAGTCCGGGTCATCCCCCAAAGTGAAGGAAAGCCATCAATCTCTGAGCAGGTAAGAAACAGGATGTGCTTCTGAGCTTGGAGACGGTATCTACGGGAGGCATGGAGTGGACAACTCATGAGCTCTGCGTCAATTAGCTGCATTGTATCTTAAATAAATTGTTATGGCCTGGCCTGGGGATGTCTCCACCAATTATAACATTGCTGCTATTTGAAATATATATTATTAATTCCAAACATCCTACAGGCAAACAAACTTTTAGAAAATAGCTTATTCATAAAATCAGGTTCTCTGGCAGTGAACCTCCAGATTTTAATTAAAAAACAAAAATAGAAACAAAAAACACAATCTCTGAAGGATTGAGAAAAACAAACAAAGCAAGGCTGTTTTATTCTGAAGAGATCAAAAGGTTATTCAGAAACCTTGCTCTAAAATTTGTCATTTAGAGTCCCTCCCATCTGTCATCCTCAAAATCATGAAATTAGTGTACTACAGTCATTCGCTCTGAGTGCTGTTCATGCAACGTGTATTGATGGAGCCCGTGTGCCAGGCGTTACGCTCAGCCCTTTGTGCACGTTATTTAGTTGTTACAACCCACTGAAGTAGGTATTATCCTACTACTTTCCGGATGAGGAAATTGAGACTCGGAGGGTTAGCTGATTTTACCAGGGACACACAGTTGACAAGTGGCACAACCAGAAGTGGAACTCAGGCCTACCTGAGTCCAAAGTCAGTGCCCTGCACCACTTCCCTGTACGGCTCTGTGGATCAATCAACATTTAAACCATTTTTAGTTGGTCTCTAGCCTTTAAGTCTCTTTTAACTGAGTGGCTGGTTCTGGTAACAGGTGCATCGAATCTGTGCTATTTGTCCAAACTGCTTCCATACCTTCTGCACTGATCGATTGTGTTCAAGTACTCAAGCGCAACAATTATTTTCTGTGTGCTTTTCAAGTGTATAATTTTACGTGTGCAAAATCTCACAGTACCACCGAGCAGTAAGTAAATATCAACATCCATTAGTGATGAATTGGTAAACTGAGCTAGAAACAGGATGAATGGCAAGTTCTGGGACATAGCAGCGGTGGGAATTGTCGCAGTACAATAGCAATGGACCTAAATGGATGCATGAGTCCCCAGTAAGAAATTTCCTACGTGCAGTGGCTGCCAGGATGCCGGGACCTCAGGGTGCTTGCCTGGCTTTGGGACTCCATTCCTCCCTTCTGCCTTTTACCACCGAATCCTAAATACATAGTCATGTGTATGAGTCCTCAGTTTTGTATTAACTGATTCATAGTCTCTTCCTGGGAGTCATTTGGTACCAAATATCAGAATCATGAATAATGTGTTTTCTAAGTTAGAACAGCACCCTGTAGCCAAATAGTCTCGGCTAAGTCCCAGTGAAGGAATTCCACCCATCCTGACTCAGGACCACACAGTGGTGACATCAAGGCAAGGACAGACCCTGCCAAGAAAACGAATGGGTGGAGGGACAGACTAAGCACCTGTGCCCGTCCCTGGAGCCCTCCTATGAGATGGTCCTTGAGCAGGTCTTGTTCAAAGAAGCTAAACAAGAAGTTGAGACTGGGTCCTTTCTGCAGAGGGCATGAAAAGATAGCATTCCCAGTCAGACATAGTCGAGAGGGAAGAGAGTTATACAGACAAGAAGTCCCGGGCTTCCCTGATCTGTGTCAAATGCTGTCTAGTCTTTAAGTAGAGAACGACCGACTTTGGGGACACCATTTTGTAAGCATTCACCTGGTGAGGAATCTGCCCTTCCCTCAGAACTGGAAAAGAGTCAGATGTCCTCATGGAGTGGATGAGGAGACCCTCCCCAGAAAGCATCCTTCTCCAACCCAACGAGCGGCTGAGCCAATGCCAGCACCGAGGGTCCCGACTCAACCATGTGCCAGGACCTCTCCCCTCCACCTCATAGCGCAAGAGGGGTAGGCGGTGAAAAAGGGGTCGTGGCACCTGTATCCATCTGCTTTCCCATCCAACAACACCTACCCAGGCAGAACATAACATAGAACTAAAGGTTATACCGGCAGCATAACAGCAAATGCAACACCTTAGAGACAAAGGAAGGAGCAGGTGAGAGCAGGTGCTGAAAACTGAAGACACGGCAGAGCCCACAGTACGAACACATAATGATCATGTAGGCGTCTGCTTTATCTCTGCTATGGAACATTGTGAGGAATTATTAATAAAAGGATTTGTGTACACAGTGATGAAAAGGAGACCTATTTTTCCCAAGAAACTGAAGCAAATTGGAGGCAGGGGGTGTTTACTTTGCAGTCTGAATCTTGAAAATACATTAAAAGCAAATGTGTAAATGGTAACTGTGCTTTGCATAAATTCGCAAGTAAGAGGGAGTAAAAGAATAAAGTTTGCATCAGAACAAACATCTCTGAGTAAAGTTAGCTTAGGGAGAGTGGTGTTCTTGATATTTAGCCATATACCACGATCGACTTCAATTCTGTAAGGTAAGTTCTATGTTTCAAGACTAAAGATAGTTTATTCAGTGAGTCTCCTTTTTTTATTATTTTTTTAAGAGTAGTGGGTTTCCATTCTTAGATTCCTGACCTGGACTCTTAGGGATAAGTAATATGACATTTATTTTAGTTAGTGTTTTTATATGTTTTTAATTTAATTTGTCTTTATTTTAAATGTGTTTTATCTAGTGCACAGAGATTTGTTTCTAATGGTCCACACTGAAAATTTAGGAGACTTAAACGTAAATTCCAGATCCTTGTTGAGAAAAACTAGAAAGATCAAGAAATTTGGGGCCTACATTCCTAAAGATCAAGGAATCAACGGCAGTCAAGAGAAGCTGGCCCTCCAGACTAGGGAAGTGTTTATAGAACCTTGGGCCCCTTCTTCACTTTATGGTCCTAAGTCTTCCTCCCCACCCACCCACACCCCTTTTCACATGTCCTTTCCCTGCCCTGCCTCTAAAGACATTCGAATCTATTCTAAATCTTTTTTCTTGGCCAGGCGCGGTGGCTCACTCCTGTAATCCTAGCACTCTGGGAGGCTGAGGCAAGTGGATCACTCAAGGTCAGGAGTTTGAAACCAGCCTGAGCAAGAGCGAGACCCTGTCTCTACTAAAAATAGAAAGAAATTAATTGGCCAACTAAAAATATATAGAAAAAAATGAGCCGGGCATGGTGGCGCATGCCTGTAGTCCCAGCTACTCGGGAGGCTGAGACAGAAGGATCACTTAAGTCCAGGAGTTTGAGGTTGCTGGGAGCTAGGCTGACACCATGGCACTCTAGCCCGGGCAACAGAAAGAGACTCTGCCTCAATAAATAAATAAATAAATAAATAAATCTTTTTTCTTTCTTTCATCATGAGACTTCTGTTAGATCATTTTTTCTTAGCCCTTCTCTTCTTGCTAAATTTAAACCTTAGGCCCAAAAGCCACAGGCAGACAGAAGGCACTTTGCTGAATAACTTGTGTTTGAACTTCTAGAACAATTACTTTGGCTTTTTTTAAGGTGCCCATATCATGTTTAGCAGTTACATATTCAGTGTTGCACAAAAAAAAAAAAAAAAAAAGGCAGCTTAACAATCTCTCTCCTTCAACTCTTGGTTTTTGTACTTAACTTAGAAAAATAAAAGATATATAGCACTTTTCATCTAAGAATTTTAAAATAATTAGTAAGTGTCAACTAAACTATTTTGAGATATAATTGATGGCATAGGTTTCACAAGTACTGCTATTTACACTGAAGAATGACACAGCCTATGAGCCACGTGCCAGAGCGTGTTTGGTAAATAACAATCAACTGTTGATGACGTTGAGATAAAGCCAATGACTGACCAGCAAAGACGGGAGTGAGTGGCAGCTACCAGAAGAAGGAAGCAGGGCTCAGTCCATGCCAGGTTTGCGTGCTCTTTCCTGTAGACCCCAAGGAATATACAGGTCCTTCCCTTGAGTCTATGCTGGTGATTGTTCCAAGATTAACAGATGTGTTGAGCATGGAAAGGAAGACTTACTCCCCAAAAGCTCTGCAACCCGGAGCCAACACCACCTGCCGCTGCTTCTGAGAAGCACACGATGGGAAGCTCTCCCTCTCCCCTGAGCTGCTGAAGACTCCCAGGATGAACAGTGATACGAAAACTGGGGGGCGCTTCCTGGTTCTCCAGGCAAGAGTCCCTTCTCTTCAGTCTCCTTCACTGATTGGAGGCAAACCTACCATGGTTTTGAAGTTCAGCTCTGCAGCCTATTTGCCATGTTAACAGAGTGGAAGAGGAGAGTAGCATTTTCTTGGGATAGCAGATTGGAAGGTCTGGGTAGCACTGCCAACCTGTGTGGGTCCCTCCGGCTCCATGCTTTATGCTCTTCCCCGAGAGGTTGACCCATATGAACCCATCAACAGACTCTGTTGCCACCTGACTTTCTATAGGCCATGCCCATGGAGGCACCAGTGAAAGAGCAGGGGTGGGAGGAGAGGAAGACTCAGATTTTTACTCTCTAAGCTCCTCCCTGCCAGACTGTTATGGGTTGGCTCCTTCACACAGAAGCCCATGGGCAGAATTCTTTAAACAGCTACCCTTGCTGGGGCCCCGCTCTTCCTAGCCCTGGGGTACTATGCCATTCTTTGTGGAGTCCTTAAACCCTACCCACACTTTGTCAATAGTTCCTTTGTTGAATTCTCCTCAAATGACCCGGTGGAAATGTGGCATCTCTTTCCCTCCAGGACTCTGAATGATACATATGTGAAACACCTGGCTGTATACTAGAAGCTCAGTAAATGGTGACGATGTTTACTGACTCTGAAATTACGGTTAGCTTACTAATGTTGTGTTTTAAGCAGCCCTGTTTCTTATTTGGAAAAGGAAATATCCTGCAAAAATGTGATTCTGCATTTATATCTACAAAGTGTTTCAAAAGTGGAATTCATGAATGAATTCAGTCAAATATCCACCACATAAAAATGACTTTCATTAGGCTAGATATGGCCTCATAAACTAAAATAGAACTTGGAAAAATCAGAGGCCCTGGGACCATGAATCAGTCTTGCTTCCTAGAAGAAAGGTGCAGCCTGAGCTTCTGAAAAAAGAAATTTTATTCGACCAATCAGTTGGCAGAGTTTTGGTGGTTCTCAAAGTGCAGGTCCCAGGTCATCAGGGAGCATGTCAGAGATGCAAATTCCCTGGCCCCACCCTTGGGCCTTCAGAATTAAAAATTCAGGGGTTGCAGCTCAGCAATCAGTGTTTTAAAAGCAGGCCCGCAAGGGGATTCTGAAGCACGCCGACATTTCAGGACTAGACCTGGGTGGTTACTGGAAGTAAGCAAAAGCCAACACTCAGAAGTCCAGGTAAGCATTTGGCATCAGATAACCTAACAAGTAGTAAACAATTGAAGAGGAGGTGATTTCATAAACAAAGAGATTTGCTTTGGGAAACTCTGTCATTAGGGCATAGGAACAGGACCTCTGGCTGTGTTTCAGAGCAGGACTCCCATCCCTGCAGGGGATGAGGAGAACAGGTATAGTCAGGGCCGCACCCCAATATGCCAGGGGCTGAGGGCTAAGTGGATTAGGAAGCAGGAGGATGATGCACTGGAAATAAGAGAGGCTGGACCTTTATGAGGGCTGTAACCTTCATCTGCCTGGGTGTCTGAAATAGCCACGAGCCCAGTTATCAGAGCTGGAACTCAGAAATAGGACTGGAGAAGCATTTTGAGTGGCGCGATGTTTGGGAATGAATGTTTGACCACAGTTTTTTGAGTCCCGTGTGTCTCAAATTAAAACTGGTCCTAAGGGCCACAGTGTAGTTGTTTCTTCTGGTGACAACCAAAGGTTTTGCCTGTGGTGAGGGATGGGTGCAATGGCCCAATTTTCAGACAGGGCCTGACCACCACCCCTTCACACTGGACCCTCACTGGCCAGTTGGCTTTCTGATTCAGCTCATTCTTTTTCAAACAACCTCATGTATGTAGACCTGCGGTTTTTCAGTCTTCAGTGTGTGGCAGTGCTATGGTTTGAATGTGTCCCCCAAAAGTTCATGTGCTGGAAGCTTAATCATAAATGTAACAATATTAAAAGATGGGGCCCTTAAGAGGCCACTGGGTCGTCAGAGCAGAGCTCCCATGAATGGATTAATGCCCTTAATGTAGTGGTGAGTTAGTTCTCATGGGAGTCAGTTTTCTCTTTTGCACGTGCTCACTTGTCCTTTTGCTTCTCTGCCATGTTATGATGCAGTACGGAAGCTCTGGCAGAAGCTGACACCATGGCCTTGCACTTGCCCTTGCTCTTCCCAGCCTCCAGAATGATGGCCAAATAAACACCTTTTCTTTATAAATTACTCAGTCTCAGGTATTCTGTTATAGCAACAGAAAATAGACTAAGACATGCAAAGTAATTTGTTGAGACATTACTTTGTGTTTTGTTCTCTGTTTTTTCTCCTTGCCTTGTTCCTAGAAGCTAGCCAGGCTCCTGATATGTTCTGCCTCAGCAGGGTTGTGATCAGAAGCTGCTGAAAGGTATTATCTCTGGCTGATATTCAGGAAAGCTGAAGATCGTTGCAGAGCAGAGAGATGAGGAATGGAGGCAGTGGGCAGTGCCTTCATGGACAAGAAGGAAGGGAGAGAAATGCCCCCAGTCTGGGAATGTCACAGAGTCAGGGAACCAACCCATGGCAGTGCTACCTGAGGTGGAAGGATCCCAAGGAGAAGACCCAAGATACACTCAATGACCTCTGCTCCATCAGGCCTTAGAGTTCCCGATCTCTTGAGAGAGTCCTCTGCCTCCAAATATGGTCAGAAAGCATATCCCTGGAACCAAAGGACACTTCATTCTGAGGCAATAGAAGCCTCAGGTAAACCACTGCCTCCTCATAGGCATAATAATCACCTGTTAAAAAGTTGGAATCATGAGGCCCAGCCCAGACCATCTGCTTCAATAGTAGCTCTTGGTAGGGGCTCAGGTATCCAACTGTAACACCCGTTTCCAAAGCAGGTAGTTTCTAGGACTTCATTCAGAAACATGGAAAAGGTGAAGAAAAATCTACTTCTGTTCTACTCATAGCAACAGGAGAATATTTGCCTTGCAACTAAGTATGACAGAAACTATCTTTCTAAAAATAAGTAATCCTAGTTCTTTTCTTCTTTAAGGTCTAACAATTCACTTCTCTAGGATCAAAGCTGAGAACACTTCTGTCATTCTTAGAACTCATAATTTCCTCTCTCCAACTTTTATTGTGAAACAATTTATAGCTGGTGAAAATTAAAGTAGGTCTATCAATTTCACAGTCCATGCCAACCATCCATCAATGACAACATCCTGATGAATTATGCTACCATTCCAACTGCATTAGAAATTTTTCTCAAAGCAACCAGGTACAGTGGCTCTTGTCTGTAATCTCAGCACTTTGGAAGGCCAAGGTGAGAGGATCACTTGAGCCCAGGAGTTTGAGACCAGCCTGGGCAAGATAGTGAGATCTCCATCTTTTCAAAAAATTTTATAAATTATCCAGATGTGGTGGTATGAGCCTGTAGCCATTTGGGAGACTGAGGTAGGAGGATTACTTGAGCACAGGAGTTCGAGGCTGCAGTGAGCTATGATGATGCCACTGTACCCCATCCTGGGTGACAGACGGAGACTCTGTCTTAAAAAAAAAAAAATCCTCAAAGTGAATTTCTATTGGGAACTCTTAAAAATGTAACTATTAAATGGGGACAGTATTTGGGTGAGTCAGTTCTGAACATGCCTCTTTGCTTACTCAATGTGAATCCACACCTCCTTTCCACCATGGATGCTTGGTGTGTGATCTAAATACACTCACCATCCGGTTTTGTGGTTGCACCATCTTTACATAAGCATACTTGTATCTATAGTGAAGGTCATAATAGTACACTCAACTTTATAGATTAATTCACAGGCCTGTCAGGATCCATGAACCTTTCGGCTAAAGGAGTAGAAATACTGATGGTCTGTAACAGGAGTTGACACACTAGAGCTAGAGGGCCAGATCTGGTCGGCTGCCCATTTTTGTATGGCCTGTGAGCTAAGAATGGCTTTTACATTTTTTAATTGTTAAGAAAAAAATCAAAAGAAAAATACTCCATGAACATAAAAATTACATGAAATTAAAATGTCTTCGTCCATAAATAAAGTGTTATGGGGACACATCCATCCTCATTCGGTAACGGGTTTATTGTCTAAGGCTGCTTTCCCACTACAACAGCACAGTTGAGTAGCTGAGACAGAGACCACAAAACTTGCAAAGCCAGAAGAATATTGACTATGTGGCCCTTTACAGAAAAAATTTGCTAACTCCTGCTCTATAAATTTGGAGTTTTCATCGTTTAAAGCTTCTGATGAGTATGAGACAACCATAGGAAGTTTAATAAAGACAATTGGGAAGTCTGGCATTTCTAAGCATAGTAGAATTTGTACATAGGAGGGCACTATGTAGATAAATATGTTAAGGGAGATTCCTCCTTTTTTGAGGATTAAAATTTGGTGTATTTGCTTCCAGTTTTTCCTATGTATACATCCATCTTACCTACTTGGTATCGTACTCCATATGCACAATTGTGTGTCCATCTTTTATTAATTTAATTATCATAAATGTTTTTCACGTCAATAAAAATTCTTCCAAAACATGTTTAAATGATTCTATGATATGAAAGAAAATATCTTAAGTTCTCTATGAAGACAATATCCACAAAAGACCCATCTGGAAAATTGTCTTGTCCATTGGGAGTTTCTTCCTTGGAGAAGGGACCCCAAACAAGTACCAACAGAGGTCGGGTGGGTAATGGAAATGTGAGAAAGGTCAGCTCAAGAAAAATGTACTCTTTCCTATTCTCTTGAAATACGTGGCTTTCTCAGTGTATATTTCATTTTCTTACTTTTTATGGAGATGTATAAAAAATTCATGTTTCTCAATTATAAGAAAAGCAACAGCCTAAGCAAGATGATAAATGGCCACCGAAACCTGAGCTCAATAACAGGAAGACAATAGGGAGTGATGGGGACTGTGGCAAATTGGATAGTGTATCTCTCACCTAAAAAGCATACATGCCATATGAGAATACTCAATATTTCTATGATAGATTGTGCACTATAAGCATGACTATTATTAACAAGAGTTGGACATAAACATTTTTGTAAAATCTCCATTTTTATAATAAATGCTGACAACAAATTTTTAAAAAGTTAGACATCATCCTGGCTGAATCTATGGACCAACAATTTGCATCTTCTTGTGCTGTTTGGTAGTACCAAGTCTCAGACCAAAGGCTACCAGATCCCTGTGTCTAAGATCCCATTAGTGTAACCATCCTGATTTGCCCAAGGTTGCCCTTATTTTAGCACCAAAAAGCCCATGCCCCGGGAAACCACCTCAGTCCTGTGCAAACCAGGAAGTTTAATCACCTTCAATCTACTTCACCTGACTCTAATATGTTATTTTTAAATTTTTGTCTATACATACACATGCACATGCACACGCTGGCTTTTGTTTTCAAACTTACGACAAATGATTGATTTTTTTCCCCCTTCTTTTTTACTTTCTTCTCAACGGTTTTGGTTTCTGATAAACAAGTCAGAAAGCTGAAAAATTTGGATTGGCCACAGATGTTACATTCCATTTCTGGATTCATTTCACGCTTCACCTCCAAGTCACATTAACTAGCAAATGGCAAAACCAATAAGGAACTCTATGCACATTAAGAAACTGACACCTGATGATAATAGCATTTTCTTAATAAATCGCCTACCTCAGGCAAGGCATTTTTTAAAAAAGATTACAAGAGCAAGAGGATTACTTAATATCTACTACAGGTTGAGCTGAATCAAGGGGTACTCAACAGTTAATCAGGGTGTCTCTATTGCAATGGAGCCAATGAAATGGTTGAAGAGGCACTAGAATCTGCTCTTCTTATAAAGAGATGCCCTAGTTCAATTGATGATCCTAATACTACCAATCATTTTTGTGATGGATACTGTGGCTTGCCTTGCCCACCACCCACCCATTCTAGGCTGTGGGAGAGCCAAGCCTGGAAAGCTAACACTACACCTGCCAGTGTGTTTGGTGGTGAGGCTCTATATGGGATTTGGACATGTCCAATTAGATGCACTCACATAGGACTTTGATTCAGAACGGAGTCACATGGGATAAAAGTGAGGTATAAACACTCAGTTTGCTGGTATAGACTGTAGTAGAGAGGAGTGGGCTTGCCCTTGGCAGCTGAGGTGGCAACTTCTTGGTTCTATAGCTTCTTGATGAACATAGACGTGACAGCCACCCTTAATGACCTGGTTCTGCAGTGTAGTTTGGGCTCATTCCTGGCAATTGAGCTTATACCCATTTCCTCAGATCTCCCAACAGTTTGGGAATCACCTATAGTCCCCGATAAAAGCTTTTTTGCTTACAGTAGCCAGAGGTGATTCTATCCTCTGCAATAAGAATGTTGATTTATACATTGAATTGCCCAAGTTAAGCCTTCTTAAAGCCTCTAACTTTAAAACTTATTATGACTAGAGAAATGCATAGTCCTTCATTTCTTCTGCCATTCCCTACAGTCCACGAGAAGAGAAGGAGGACCAGGAAAGAGTCACAAATAGTTGGAAATGATAAAGCTTAGATTGTTGGATCACCAAAGGCCATTCCACATCCTATTTTTCTGTCTACAGATTATTGGTTTAATATCTGTCTTCCCTCTAGATGGTAGATTCCATGAGAACAGGGTCCACATTTGTTTAGTTGACACTCTATATGTGATACCTAGAGATCTTCTGACATACAGTAGAAGCCCCATACACCATGTGTGGCTGTATAAAGTCATAGATGTATATCCGTTCGATAATGTTAATTGTTCTTATGTATCAAGCAACTACTAAAAGACTAGTCATTTTGCGTATACTTTCTCACCCCTCTCTAAAGTAGGTTTTATTACCTTCATTTTACACATGAAGAAATTGAGTCTCAATGAGATCAAATAAGAGTCATGACTACTGGTTGAGTTTTTATTCAGATTCAAGAACTCTGGTATCAAAATCCATGAGGCAGTTTGAATCTGAGTCACAGCACCAAAAACAAAACAAAACAATCCGTGGTGCAGTTTTTATTACTTCCAAATGTTCAGTTTTAGGGATTCAGTGCCTTTCCGGGAAACTATGAATCTCTTCACAGTGTCTCAATCATCTAGAAAGCCCAGAGCTTCTACAACACCTTCGTCCATCCACGGGACATCCTTTCAGAAGTATTCCTGGCATTTGGCTACATTCACGCATGAAAACGCTCCTTCATGAAGGATGCTTCGCCTTTCCATTCATAGCGTCACATCTGGAATTGGGGGAGAAAACTCCACACATGCACTAGATGATAAGAGGCAGGTTGTCTATACCCTCAGAATTCCTCAGTGTTTCTGCCAACCAAATTCTGAGGACACCAACAGTTTTCCATGGAGTAATTCTTTCAGAGAAAACTTATTTTACTCAAGGCTTGTTTCCGTAGCATAGTCGTATTCACCTTAGGAACCCTTTAGACTCACCTTTAAAAACCTTTTCAAAGCCAATGCAACACAGAAAGAACTGAGCTGATATTGTCTCTTTATTATTTATTCATATATTCATGCATTCACTCAACAAACATTTATACAGCCTCAACGACAGGTAAGATACTGTGCTAGGAGTAATGGAGTAAAATAATGCAGTAATTTTATCTCTGCAATCACTGCAGTAAAACTGGGAAGATTGAAACACATTGTTTTGCAGTAAGAATTTGAGGTAGTTACATCTTTGGAGCCCTGAAGGTTGCTTGTATGCAGTTCATTTCTTGTAGAAACATTTGGGCTAAGCTTAGTCACAGAAATACGTCCACCACCAACTTAGAAGTGACTCATCACCACCCTATTTGATGTGTGTGTCCCTTGGCTACATATCAAGTCACACTAGTTCAAAAACATGCCCACAGCATCTGACATAAAATCTAATATTTTAAGTGTACTATATTATTTATTTGTTTTCTGAGGCTTCTTAAATCCTCATGACAATGATATTAATAAATGTTACATGAAACAAAATTTTTGTTCTGTTCTATTCATCAGAGTGCACGCACTGATATAAAGAAAAAAGGAAAATGAAAACTTACAGCAGATTTTATTCTTCTCTTTTATTTTTTTAAATAGAATTCTTGTTGCAACTTACAACAGATTTTAAATCAGATATTTTTTCTGGGGCCACTTCAAACAAAGATCAATTTTTCCCTGACCTTTTTGCCAAGCTGTCTTCCTGAGATGGAAACATAGACTCTGGCTGATGATTCATTACGGATTCAAGTCCAGGTGGAGAATAAACTCAAGCCAGGAATCAAACCTCATTATAGTTATACCTGCAAAAAAAAAAAAAGTCACAATAGTTCAAGGTCTGTTAGAAAGGTAATAACTTGCTCATAAAAATTTAGCTTGGGGCTGAAATATGGCACACAAGTTTCTAGTCTATAAGTACTTAAAAACTGGAAAACTCAATTAGGTACTCCTAAATTAAATGGCTGTTAATTGGCAGAGAATTGGATTTTGATGTTTAAAAACTTCTTGCCAAAAGCTTAGGAGACATTTTAATATTTAAAAATACAGTGAAAATATAGTGTAGCAATTGAAGCTCAAAAAGAAATCTGAAAAGTTAATTCAACCCAGCTTCTCGCCTGCACCCTACCACCACTTTCCTGCCTATGGGAGACACTTCTTAATGCTTCTAGGTCTGTGTTTCTCTAAATAGAAGACTGTGACAGCATTTACCTCTTCCCAGAAGATGTCAAAGGGCCAGTTTAATGACTCTACTTCTCATTTCAAGTTCAAATAATATACTCTTCTAAGGGAGGAGGCCAACACAAATTCCCCTTCCATCTCCCAGGTCCTCTGTGGTAACTGAGTGCAGGCCCAGTCAGCCTCTTAGGAAACAGGAAAGTTCTATGCTACTCTCATTCCCGCATGTTTAGAGCCAGAAAGAGATTTTTCCTTTTGCTCATTCCCAGCAGAGAAGGCTTTGTGCCTTAGAAAGAACAAAGGATTTAGGAGTTTTACAGTCTTGGTTTTGAAATTTAGCTCCCACTTTCAGATATGTGGATGGTTTTCTTGTTTGTGAAGTGAAGATTGTTATTGGTGAGGGATAAATGAGTACATGTGACGTGTCCAGTGCCATGGTAGACAGGTAGTGGTAGCTGCAACAAAGAATCCCAGAGGAAGAGTCCAACCCCACAGCAATCCACTGGCCAGCCTTGTGGGTCTCCCTCCCAGCCTTGGGGCAGCTTCCCAATCCAAGAAGACCCAGTTCATGCAGTAGTTGACTTTCTCTCATCCTCATGCAGAGAAGCAAAAGACATTGCTTTGGGGAAGACGCTCCAGAAAAAAAGGGTATTTTTCATGTTCTAGCCATATAATGGCATGATTTCTCAACTAGTAGCATGGCTTTGCTTTTCCTAAATAGTTTTCATAATAATTTCTAGTATGAATTTGCTTATTTAATGGGAAGATGATGTGCAATTCTGTATTTCTTTTTAATACTCTAAGGAGCAATGATAGTCAAAGCTTGGAAAGCTTATTAAGACTAATACCCAAATGTGGTTAAATGCATTAAAAAGCCTTAGTAAAGGATATGCACTATTGATCCCATACACAGTCTCAGCTTTTGCAGAAGGTCCATTAAGGCACAGCGTGCCATCGATGCAAATGGGTCCCCAACATGCAGCTCTCCTGCATCTTAAAATGAGGAGACCTGAAACCAAAGCTGAAGTATTCTAGAAATTGCTAAATAACTATAGACTTTTTCTTTATTTTCTTTCCATGTTTCATATAATTTACTTACACAGAATTTTAAATGTTTAGTCTCACGTGCAAACAACAGTTTTCCAAATTGGTTAATAAGGATGTAATAGTAATAATATACATTTTATCATATAACTTAAAAAACTGTTATCTTCCTCCCTAGGGTCCCAGTGCAGATGAATAACAGACACTAGACCAAGTTAGATACAAATAAAATTCATATTATTGAATCCTCATGGTCCAACATTTTGTTTATCAAGAAAACAAAATGTTTTTTTTTTCACCAGAAGAAAACAAAATGTTATGTAAACTGTTCACCTATACAGGAACCAACCTTTCCTTCTAATTGATTATTCTAGTTTCATTCCCTAAGGAGTAGCCCATCCAAAATATTTTTAAAGAATTTTCTGCTAGAGAGCACTAGATAAGATTTGTTTTTTCCTCAGTGGCTTTTATTTTATTGAGGTGAAATTATGTAATGTAAAACTAAGCATTATAAAGTACAAAATTCAATGGCATTTAGTATACTCACAATGTTATGCAACCAACACTTCGATTGGGTTCTAAAACATTTTCTTCATCCCTATAGAAAAGCCCTATACACATTACGCAGTCACCTCCTACCCTATCTCCAGTTCCTGGTAACCCCCAAGTTGATTGCTTTAAAGCTGCTTACAACAAATTAGACCGTTCTATGTCTTTACCCTGGAAACAGTAGTAATGAACTGTCACCACTGAAAAATATGAAAATGCCTAGGCTTCTGTTCAAGGATTTCAGTACAGTCAGTTCTATAGGCTATTTCTCCAGACCTCTCAACACATGGAGGAGCTTTCTCTACCCCTAGTAAATATCTCAAGCCCCAACATGGTAATTGAAATATGAAGAAGAAGAGGTCCCCTTGAAATGCTTCATTTGATGGAAATGGCAAGACAGGGTGCATAGGAGAGTCAAGCTGGGGTAGGTTTGGAGGGAGATCCAGTGTGTCTATATGCTGGAGCAGAGATGTGTGCAGAGGAGAAGCAGCCCATGGTGTGTTGTCCTGGGAAGGAAGGAAGGAATGAAGGAAGGAAGGAAGGAAGGAAGGAAGGAAGGAAGGAAGGAAGGAAGGAAGGAAACTAGAAAGGGAGGAAGAAAGGAAGGAAGGAAAGACGGAATAGATGGATGGATGGTATTCAGTGTACCTGTGATCAACTTTTGACAAAAGGAGAGCTAGTTGCTCATTTTCATCAGGCAGAAGAGGGAGAAGATACGCACGAATGCAGGCAGTGGTGGGGAGGTAAGATGTTTCTTGACTGATGTCTTCAGCTTTCTCTCTGCAGTGTAAGGTGTAATTCATTGCTGAGAGTAGGTGCTGGGTGTATGAGAGTGTGTGTGGCTCCTTAAGGGAAAGTGGAAAAGACAGGAAGTTGTAGAGAATGAGAGCAAACTTTCTAGAGAAGCCGAGCCAGTTTGCAGGGCTGTGCTGAGGGCGCAGCTGAGGGTGAAGATCGTGCATGTGTGGTGATTCCAGTTCAACCGGCTATGGAATTTTCTCAGCCCCTCATGTAGTCAAGGCAGAGCAGGAGTAGTGCTATTCATGGGTCAGGCTTTTCCAGGAAGAGAGAGGGGCAAGCACGTGAAGCTTTTTGCAAGAGAAAAAAAATTCAGACTCTTTCAAGAATGCAGAGAACTTTCAGAGAAAAGATTTTCATCACAGGTAGGAATGATAGGAACAAATGAGGTGTTTTTCCCAATCTTACCCATAGCTCATTTACTGCTCCATTTCCTGCCCAGCCCCATCACAAATACTCTTTGCACACAGGGCAAATTTTTAATGGCCTTTTAAAAATGAGCTTATAATGAAAAGACAATGTATATAAGAGCCAATACAATTTTATAGCAAACACATGAAAGATGCATTAGCTTCCCCCTACTCAGTTACGGAGGCAGAAAACGTAAACGTTATGGAGCCAATAAGCAAAAACTACGAGTCTCTGCGACTAGAAATAAGGGCTTTGATGCAAGAAGAGAACATCCCATCCCAGACTAGACTTCTAGGGGCAGGAATGATACGGGACACAAAAAAAGAGCGTCAAACTGGGTCAGGATTACTGATACCAGCTCCCCGGTTATGGGCCATCTCCAGTTCCTTAAAGAAGATCTGAAGACTCTCATCAGAAGACTGTATCACCTTTAGTATCTGTGTACCCTCTTCTGATTTACCTTAGAAAGGCAAGACAGTAGAATTCTTAAAAACATGAATTTTAGAGGTAAACAGACAGGTTCCAAAACCAGTTCTCTCATTTATAAGTTTGCGGTCTTGGGCAAGTTGTTTAACCTCTCTCAACCAGTTGTTGCATCTGGTAAGACAGCTATACTACTGCCTGCCTCCAGGGGAGAGAGAGCATCAGATGCATTAATATGGAAAATCTGTTTTATACAATAAGCCCTTGTTACATGGTGGGTATTCTGATATTGTTATTTTTTTTTCAAAATTAAGCATAAAAATATTCCTTTTAAACAAAGTCAGGGATTAAAAGGAAGAGAAAAGCAAAGTCATTAATTTTTATGAGAATTATGAGGCTGTTACTTTCCTACTTAATCATCATAGAGTAAAACGCAAACATTGGAGTCAGATCAGAGTTGGACAACCGCCCCCAAGGGGACCACTGGCATTTAGGCTGAGTGCCCCCATTCTCTAAAAACAGAGGAAGTGCAGCTTACTTCTCTGGAGCAGGTGCTTAAATGGTTTCTGGGTTCATGAAGCCACAGCATAGAAAAAGAGTTATAAAAAGAGACATTAATCTTCCAAGCCAATCACTTGCATCAGTCTCTTCCAAGATTTTGGGAGAAACCCTGGCAATGTGTGTATATACTCTTTACATGAAAACAAAGAACCACAGTTACCCAGCAGCTATTATTCAGTGATAGGTATTAATAGGCAGGTAGGTAGGGAGATAGACAGACAGACAGTACTAGAGAGAACTCGGGCAGTTGTGAAATATCTTTATCTTATATGGAATTCAACATTTTCCCAAACACATTCTGTTTCCACTGCTCTTCACATAGTTACATGCTTTATAAAATTTGCAAAAGTAATACATTTTTGCTATAATTTGTGAAGACTCCTACATCTATCCATGTCTTAATTTCCTCTAGCAGACTTCTGCTGCAGTCCAGTGGAGTTGGAAAGCCTGCATGGATTTTTGAGATCCAGCTAAAGAAAAGTTCAGTTGAGGATACACTTATGTGGTTTTACTGGTATATAATTCTGTGGTTCATGGTGCCTTCCACGTGGTCAATGCTAGCTGTCCTGGGGTGGGAATGGCTTCCAGGAGTGGTCCTGTCATCCACTTAGCCAACTCAGCCAGCATTATGAGGCTAAAGTGCCGTCAGGCCATTCACTATGTGAATGTTTCCTGCCGTGCTTGGCACCACAAAATTACCAGCAATGGAGGAGACACAATGTTTGAAACATATGGAGCCAGAGCCAGTCTGTGGAAAATTCTCCCAGTCATCAGATGTTTAAAAGTTTAAGTGGAAGTTTCAGTCTCATGATGTCTAGTCAAGTTGGCAATTCTCTTCTGTTAAGAACATACTTGATGATGGCATATATATCACATTGTATATATTGTATATTGCACTATTGTGTATATTGCAATAGTAAATGGAACGTATTTCTCTGCTTTTCTTTTTTAATGGTTATCATGTGAAATAGAATTATCAGGATTTCTTCTTTTGTAGAGCACAAACCTTTAGCAATACTACCAACAGAGAATATATTTCTGTGAGTTAAATATTTCATTCTTCCCAATTATCAATAAGAAGAAGTAAATTTCAACTAAACTTACTACAAGTTTGAATCATCTTTCTATTTTCTTCTTGGAAAAATGATTTTTAAAAGTTATTATCATATGAAGAGAAAAATCAAAGAGCACGCAGCCAAAATATGTAGAAAAGTATTAAAGAGGTGTATCAAACAATTAAAATAATAAATATGCTGTTTTTCGGAATTCTGTGATGTATGTGGTATTTGTCATATTTTTAAACTCTAATATGTTGAGATTTCTTCTCTAACTTTAAATACATGTTTACATTCATAACCGTATTTTTTTCCTTTTTTCTTAATTGATATAATAATTGTACGTATGGGGTACATAGTGATATACATCTAATGTATAGTGATCAGATCAGGTAATTAGCATATCCATTATCTCAAATCTTTATCATTTCTTTGTGTTAGGTCCTAGCTATTTGAAACTATGTAATACATTATAGTTACTGTCCTCATCCTACAGTGGTAGAGAACTTATTCTTCCTATTTAGCTGTAATTTTGTATCCTTTCTCTCCTTATCCCTCCTTGCCCTGCCCCTTCCTGGACTCTAGTATCTTCTGTTCTAATTTTCACTTCTATGCAATCAACAATTTTTTATACTTTTTCTTGAAGAACATCTACAAAATTGTATAACTATAAGGTCCCACAAAATCTGGATCCATCCCTGATGTCAGGCATGCCCTGCTGGAAAGGTAAGTAAAATTACATCGAATACCTTAATCTCTGGCAACCTTTACTTCCCAAACAATGTACAAACAGGTTATGAAACAACTTTCCAGAGAAGTCACCACCCATGGAACAATCAGTGAAGCAGACACAGACAAAGTCCTCCTCGAAACTAGGAGCAGGTGGAATTGCTGGTATCCAGGTGGGTGTCTGCCCTGAGGCCCAGCACACCAAAGCTAAGGTCATTTTCTTTACTGCCCCTAAACTTACGAGCAAACTCACTTTTCTGAAATATACTCTTTACATGAAAACAAAGAGCCACAGTTACCCAGCAGCTATTATTCAGTGATAGGTATTAATAGGCAGGTAGGTAGGTAGATAGACAGACAGACAGTACTAGAGAGAACTCGGGCAGTTGTGAAATGTCTTTATCTTATACGGAATTCAACATTTTCCCAAACACATTCTGTTTCCGCAGCTCTTCTGATTGCATGCTGTGTGTCCAGAACACTCCACCCTGCATTAGCTCACTTTAGGGGCTACAGAAATGCGCTTATATGCTCTGCACTGGGAACACAAATGACTGCTATGAACCTTCGATGCTTCATGAAGTGACAAAAGGCCTGCAGGACTGAGTTTGTAGAACGCATCTCACACAACAAGCAGCAGCGTCCGAAGGAGGAAGGTGAAAAGACTCATGAGAGGAGATGGGTGCGGAGAGGTAGGGGGCCAGGAGGACAACCGTGGCAGAGGAGGGGCGGGGGGCAGGGACATAGCTCCACGGCCGAGCTGGGAGTTGCCTTGGAAAGAAGCTGGTGAAGCGACTGGGGAGGGTGGCTGCCCTCATCCTCCCCTCAGAGGCTGGGCTGGAGGACATCTGCATCTGGACTTCCCGTGGTGCCCCAGAAGGAGCAGCTCAACCCTGCGTCATCACTGGGGACTTTTCCGAGGCTGAGGCGGGGGCGGCGCAGCCAGGGCCTGTCCTGATGCTCTTTGATTCAGGAACTTCAATTGTCTAAAGCATCCACTGTGTGGCCCTAGAATCTGTTGTGCTTTGTGCTCTCAAGTCTACTTGGGGCCTTCCTTCCCCTTATTAGAGGATGACCAAGGAAAAATCAGAAAGGGTGACAGGGTCTGTTTATAGATCTGCCCCTACCAAGTGAGATGGGGAGGTGGGAAGTGTGAAGGAGGTGCTGTTTGTCTGGGCGGTGCACAGAGGAGGATGGAGAAGGTGAGAGAAAGGTATAAAGAAACAAATGGAAGACCTGCAATGTACCAGCCTTCTTGTGACCCCCACTGAAGCCAGCCTTAGGATATTAATTTCTTACAAGTTCATTGTTCGTACAGTTCTTCTGTTAGCATCCTGTATCTGGTCTCCTGGAGTTGAGAAGGAGAGAAAGAAAAGACATGCGGACATAGCCTTCCCCATCCTGGTTCGGTTTCACCTTTGTCCCCAGAACCTACAGAGAAAGAGAGGAAGCTGTCACTAAGCCCATCTTCTCCCAATTTGGAATCAGCTTCTGGAACCAAGAGTTTGTTGCATGATCATATGAAATTTAACTTAGGGATAAAATAAATGAGTATAGGAAGTAGCTTTTAAACTTTCTTTTTTTAAAAAAAATTTTACCGAAACTCTTATATGACTTTTACAGTTGTATATTCGCTCCACTCTGGCAAAAGAAAACTTACTTATGAAAAAGAGATTATTTTCAAGACAAAAACATCATTCTGATGTTTGGATTAGTGATCCAACGTGCTAGTGTCTGTATAATTAATTCACTTAATTTGCCACTGAAAAATGTACCATTGTTTACTTGTTGCTGCGATGCCAGGCTAAATCTCATATTGTAACGTCATGGTCCTCTAGGTGCAAAACAGGGAGTGGCTCTTCTATTTGGCCCTGCAGGCTTAAGCCTCACGATAGACACCGTGATGGGTTAGCGTCAATGCCTCCTCGGCTGTGTAGTTAAAGCCAATCACAGCAATTCCTCTCCCCCTTCACTGACCGGTTCGGAAATGTGCAGGCCTCGCCCATTTGAGCTGATAGAAATGCAGAGAACCTCACTGGGGCTTCTGGTAAAGAAGCCAGTATCTCTCTCTCCGCTGGTGACAGTGAACACAATTGCTTTTGGTAGCTGCTATTAGTAAGGGCCTCATCAAGATATAGTTGCCACCCTCAAGCTAGAATAATGCAAGAGTGATTTAATAAAAGGGACTATTCGCAAGGACATGGGCAGGGTAAGGTGAAATCACACAGGAAAAAAGCAGCACCCTCAGTTGAGGACCAGTTGAGCTGCTGTCATAGCGGTACCCAACGGAACAGGCTCCAGGGTTGATGTAGAGAGGACCACCTTGAGCAGAGCTTTGAACTTGAGTTAAGAGGAGCAGTCAGCACAACTGATCTCAAAGGGAGAAAGCCAGATGCATGAATACCCCCAACTTCATTCTCTTCTCTCTGTTCAGGTTCCTGCAGGGGGTCCCCGGCTGAATCCCAAGAGAAGGCAGAGGGGAAGAGATCCTACTTACGTAAGCTGTACAAGTCACCAGGCAGGTAGAGAAGGGCAGAGAGTGGGTCTGAAGGGAAAATGGAAACGTTTAACACATCAGCGTCTTATGACTATAAAAGGTCCCTTATGACCTGAGCATGAAGCCGACACCAGAGAAGTCAGAGCAGAGACAAAGTTCCTGGATAACTGATGACAAGTAACCCAAAAGTCTGCCCTACCTTGGATTTTCTGCTGTATAAGTTTCCACAGTATTTGTCAGTTTAATTCAGAAGATGTGTAACCTGCAGCAGCAACTATCTTAACTCAATGCTTTTCAAATGGCATGTGGTAACCCATTAGTGGGCTGTGAAGCCATTTTACTAGGTGAAAACCAGCACTCTTTAAAAATGAAAGGGAAAAGAACAGAAAGAATAGAATAGAATATATGTGAGTGCATCACACAATAAAAGTATTTTTTTCCTGAAACTTTTGTTTCAGTTTTGTGTATGTGTGTGTACAAGAAGCTACGATTCTCTCTATAGGAATAAAATATTTCTATTTTATCTTTATTTTTTAATGTCTGATGTATTTTCAAAGCCACTTCCTATGCAAACAAGTGCACCACTCCTAATTTCTAAAGATACTGAAGAATGACTTGAATTCCAGGCCCTACACTAATGTAACTGATTTCTTTTATCCTGATTCTAAAGTTTTCACTAAGGAGACTGCTGAGTGTTTTCAGCATAGGTTCCATACACAGACCCTTATGATAAAACTCCACCTGCCAGCAAAGCTTGCCATTCTAGTAGGGATCAGGAGTTACTTAATCTGACAGCTCTAGCAAATACAAATAGCCCCTTGAAATCTACTAGTAAAATGTTGAATAAAACTTTGAGCTCCCTTTTGAAAGATTAGATTGCAGGAATTTTCCCAGTTTCTTTTTATCTTATTGTCAGACTATGATCCTATTGTCTAGTGACATAAAACATTTCAAATTAAGAATAATGCTAGAAAAGGTATACAAGCGCTAACGCCCTAGGAATGCTTTCAGCTGCAAGTAACAGAAAAGTTATAAATACATTTAATCTTATCTCAGCTAACAAGTTGTCCAGAGGTGGGCAGTTCTGGTTCCCTTTAGGGAACAGTAGCTCCAAATGACATCAAGGATTCAGGCTCTTTTTATATTTTTACTCTGCCATCCTTAGTACATTTTCATTCTTGTCCCTTCATGATTGTAGAAAGATCAATGCAGCTACAAGCAAGTTATCCTTACTTAGTTACTTTCAAGACAAGAAGAAAGGTTTGGGGACCAAAAGCCTTTTCACAAGTCTCCATATTTTTAACCAGGAAGAAAATCTTTCCTAGACGCCCCTTACCTCCCACCAATGGATTTCACCTCACATCTTTTCAGCTGGAAGTTGGCCCCATGCCAAATGCTGGACCAATCACTGGCAAAGGAGGACTGAATGGCTATGACTGGCCAAGACCTATGAGGTTTAGTCCCTGGAGTTTATCACCTGCCTAAAGATTTAGAAATCTGAATAAAATCAGGATTCTGTTGGCTTACAAGGAAGAAGTGGCTGTTGGATGAGCAACCAACAGTGTCGTTCATAATGCCTTCCTCCTCTTGTTCTGCCAGCAAAATTGCATGTGTCTTCAGAGCAGGCTGACTGACTTTTGTAACATCAGCTCATCAGGAAGGCTCTCAGGAAAATAGGTCACCAGTATGCTTTCTCCATACTAGGTAAAAGAAATAAAAGAAAACAACTGAGATGGCAGAGCCAAAGGATTTGATACTCCTAAACCTTTGCTTCAGCAAGAGAGACTTTAACTAGAGACTTTATGTGTCAAATGCCCACTAGAGTGAGATTAATGATGTACCAACTTCTAAACATTCAGATTCGTAAGTCAATTAGAAGAAATGGCCGAGTACATTTCAGATTTTGTTTTAATTTTCTGCACATCCATATTCCACAAAATTTTAAGAGCAATTCCAAGTGCCCACATAAGCATCCATGTTAAAATACACATGAAGTAAAGACTAAATTAGTTACTCACTGGTTGACATTCATCTGAATGTGCCTCTCCGCTAGATCACTTCCCTGCTCGGAATGAAATACAATACATTCCATAAATTCAAAACTGCTCATTTGGATAGTCAAAATCTTGCTTAGATGCTCTTAATAGAAGCTAGCTCTTTTGTTTTGATGGACCAAATCTGTTTTATTAATACCAATTTGATCAATGTTTCACTAAAATGCTCAAATGCTCAGATAAGTTTTCTAGGCCAAATATAACTTTCTGGAAGGTATTCCTGCATTGTCAAAAACTCAGAGAAGTTGCTATGCGGCAGACTGTTAGCATAACTTATTTAATGTTTGTACTTACCTTGGACTGAGATGTTCATGCTAACAGACATTATGTAGCGATAATGGCCAATAGATACAGATCACTTACTCAAGGGGGCAATAGTTTCCAGACATGTTTTCATTCAATTCTCACAACAAGTCTGGGAAGTAAGCATTACTTTCAAAATTTTGCATACGAGATAACTTCTTAGAAAGATGAAGTAAATGTTCCATGGTCATTTTTATCATAAATTTTAAAATATTATAGTTTTAATTGTCAAACATTTTGAAGTCATTATTAGAGATTTGTTAGGTTGAACCAGATATTTTACATTTGCTGAAGTCCATGGAGATTACAGTTATGATTCTCTTAGTTTTGTTTAGATTATTAGAGGTCTTTGGTTACAAGAGAAACAGATTCAGGATAACATTAAAACTGAAATATATTGGAAGGGCCTGGAGTAGCTCACAGAATCAAAGGTGAACAACTGGATCCTTGGAAGAATAAGACATAGAACAATTTCCAGCATCTAGGTAGCAGGAATGAGTGGACCTGTGTCTTCAGGAACACACGATATTGATGATCAGGTCCAATCACTTCCTGATCACATGACTCACAACTGGAATTTGTGAGGTTGAATCTGATTGTCCTCCCTCGGGTCACATGCTTTATTGTTTTTCAGGGAAGGACATGGGTCTTGAATACCGGCACAAAATAGGAAAGGGGTAATTCCCTAAGGAAAAAGGAAGGTTCTGTTTTCCAGAAAATAAAGGAGGGGATGCTGGGCTGGCCAAAACATCAGATGTCCATGACAAAGCTGGGCATCAAACCTCAAACCACCCCCAAATCCTTTTCTCTGAAGTATTTTCATATTTCTTTTTAATCACTCATAAATAAAATAATCCAAATTGAGAAAAATGAGATAAATATGTAGTAATTATCACATAGGGCTTGGCACTGATGTGTACACATTCAACCATAATACCAGCATTCACAGAAACGTCCTGAGAGAGTCCAATGACAGGTCTCCCTGACGGTTTTGGCGTCTTGTCTGCTGGTCTCCATGAGGCCATGGCGCACTCGTTGGGAGCTCTGATAGCAGCCAACCTGGTGCAATCAACCAAACCTGGGATCACTGAGCTGTCTGGGTTCTCAGTCCAATTGCAGAAGTGTGTACTTCCTATTTCCAGTGGGTTGACATCAGAAAATTAACATTATTGCTTCTCTGTGTCATCCAGAAGTTTCATTAGTGGTTTACTGTTTCAGTATTAGTTCTTAGACAGGCATATCACCTTATATTTTAAAACTTCCAAGTTCCTTTTTGAAATAAAGATTTCTTTTTCCACCAATTCCCATGGTTTCTGTGAATGTGTGAAAAGACAACTTAGGTTATACAAATTTGCTTTCTAAGTTAAAGGTTTGTTTAAAATTGTAAAGTAGCCACCTGACAATCCCTCGGATATTTTTAAATTTTCACCATTTACTCTCTTTTTTCTTTAAAGCTGTGAGGTATATTATTTTGAAATGCCTGAAGGCTTCATTTGGAACCATGAAATTGGGCTCCTTTTTTTTCTCTTAAAATATTGTACGTGTTTTAGTCCAACTTGGTCCTGGTGGATAAAATCAAATAACTATGTGGAAGGAAGGAAGGAAGGACAGAAGAGGGGGAGGAAAGAAGAAAGAATAATCCAAGAATTATTTTTCACTACCATTTATTGATTCTGTCAAGACACAGGGTGAGGTACGTGCCTATGTCTATGCACACAGTCTTGATTGGTGGCAAAGATAATTACTAAATTACTGCTAGAAATAAACAAAGGAAATGAAGAGATAAAGGAGAAAAAGGAACTATGACATTGCTTGAACGGAACAGCCCCGGCAGTGCTGTATTGCAGCACGTACTAGTTATCCAGTTGCTATTTTTAAAAGTGCCTCTGAAGGTTCAGTTAGCCTTGTCAGGCTGATGGGCTGAGGATGCTGCTCCAAATGTGGACTGGGGTTTCAACTCCAGCTCTGCTGTTTAATAGCTATAAAATAATACCACGTGCTACCTCTGTGGGCCTCAGTTTCCTCATATGTAAAATGGGGATAATAAAGCCACTTAGTGTATGTTGTATATTTGTGTGTGTATGTGAGAGAGACAGAGAGACGGGGGTGGAAGAGAATTCTTCTAGGATACGTAGAATGATTCCTTGGCTTTATATTATTATATCTGTGGGTAAGATATGGTGGAACAATGCAAATCATGTTGTAGAAACAATATGTATTGGCATATGAAAAAATTGGTTATAAAATAGTATATAGAGCATGAAATTTATTATAGCATATATTCATATATGTTCATTAACAAATCATATACAATATAATGTTAACAGTGGCTATCTCTTAGTGGTTAAGTTTCTCTTTGAGTGATAGTACTACCAGTAAGAATTACTTTATTCATTGTTTTTTTTCATAGCTTCCATATTTTCCAAATTTTACCAAATGAACCTAACTGGTTTTATAATCAGAGGGAAAAAATCACTATAAATGTAACTAGCATTTTAAAAAATGCTAGTAAAAAAAAAAAATTGAAACCAAGTAGAAAAAGTATTTTCCATTTTGATGGAGCAAGATCAAAGAGAAACAAGTCTGGATGCAGAAGAGCAAAAAACTCTGAGGCTCAGTACAGGGTATCTGCAGGGAAAGGAGAATGATATGGGATTCAGATTAAAGTGTGTATGATCTGAACTGCAAAACAAGAATCATGTGACCTTACATAAGCAACTCAACAGTTACGATCTTCAGTTCCTCATTTCTAAATTCAGGCTGGTCGATGCCTTATATGGGGACTAGAGGACCTACACAAAGAGTTAGGCACACAGAAAGCATTCAGTAATAATACATCTATCCTGCAAGCAGTTCAATTATCATCTTCATTACTCACTAAGTGAAAAAAATAAGGAAATTTTATATAGCTTCCTGCCATAAACTGGAAACTATGTAAGCTCATGAATGTAATAAATAATTCAATAATCCTTACTCTGTTTACTAGTATTTGAGTCCAAAGGGCAAGAATCAACACCATGTTTTTTAAAATACTATTTCTAGCTGGTCTTTATTATTACTATTATTTATGTGACATATTTTTAAAAATGAAGGGAAAATCAAGTCTTGATCGCTTTTTTAAAAATGATTTGGCTTAAAAAAAATAAAGTAATAGTCATTATATTATTTACCATGGGCCTCCATGCCACCCACATTACTTCCAGGTTTCTTGCCTATTTAGTCTCATGGTCAAATGATGTCTAAATCAGTGTAAAGAAAAAAAGAGGAAGAAAAAAGTCATTCACTTGTTACCTGGTTCCAGATCCCATTACTCTCAAATATTGTGCTTCTCAAAGTTTAATGTGCCTATGAACCTCTGGGTGTCCAACTCAACAGCTCTGGGGTGGGGTCTGTGATTCGACGTTTCTGACAAGCTCCTAGGTGGTGCCCAGGCTACTGGCCCATGGACTGCAGGAGTAGCAGGAGCTAAAGGGTCTTAGCAATATCAGTGTATCAGGTCTAAAGGCTCCTCTATATCACATGTGACATAAGTGGAGAAAAAGAGAAGTTTCTCATGATTTTTCTCCCTCCTCAACCCCAACAATATTGTCTTTAATGCTCCTAAGATTTTACTCATCTTTTCCATACTGACTTGTTCTCCAAAGTCCAGCTCCATCTGGTATCCTTTAAGGTTCATGTCAAAAGCTACATCTTCTTGTATAAGACCTGCCCAGTGTCTGGCTGATGACCAGGTCACTAACAAATCACCGTAAGCTGAAGAGGTAGTTGCTGCTCCCACCGGCTCTTCTTCCCATCCTTACCTGACTGACTCACTTAGCATCAAAGGGTCACAAAGAGCTCTTTGGGCTGAACAGGGTGCCCTTTGGGGCACATTCCCCCTAATCAGGCATTTTCCCCAGCTGTTCTTTAGGATAGTGTAGGCTAGTAGTCCCCAAACTATTTGGCACCAGGGACCATTTTCATGGATGACAATTTTCCCAGGGGCCGGAGAGCGGGGAGGTGATTTCAGGACTATTCAAGTGCATTACATTTACTGTGCATTTTATTTCTATTATTATTACATTGTAATATATAAAGAAATAATCATACAATTCACTATAGGTTGGGGACCCTTCGTGTAGTCTACCCAGACAGGAGGGTTTAGTGGTTATTTTACCCTTGAATGTTCCTTGAGGAAAAGATACCTGTAAAAATACAAGGTCTTACACAAACATAATAACAGTATCAGGAGCTGTTTAAAACAGAAAAAAGTTTTAAACTTTTTTAGGGCCAGGCAGGCACAGTGACTTATGCCTGTAATCCCACTAGGGAGGTCGAGGCGGGAGGATTGCTTGAGGCCAGGAGTTTGAGACCAGCCTGGACACCATAGCGAGACTCTGTCTCCACAAAAAATTTTAAAATTAGCTGGGCATAGAGGCTCTTGCCTATAATCCTAGTTATTCTAGAGGCCGAGTGGGAGGATCACTTGAGCCCAGGAGTTTGAGGTTACAGTGAACTATGACTGAGCTGTGACTGTGCCACTCTATTCCAGCCTGGGCAACAGAACAATATCCTACCTTAATGAATTAATTAATTAATTTCTGTGCCACTGAACCTCTTTCATTTAGCAAGGGCAAACTCCAAAGCACAGACAGGGCAGGAAGCTAACCTAAATGAAGGTGTTCAGTTGGTACAGTGTCCTGGTGAGTCCATGACCCATCTAAACAGGGCAGCACCCAGCCACTCTCCCACAGAGGAGGGCTGCCGAGGGCTGTCAAATCTCCCAGAAGCCAGGAATCCAGATTTTTATATGCAGTATCTCACATCAACAAATCCAATTTTGGGTTATTGTTGTTTCAACACTGTGAAAGCCAAATCAAACAAATCTATAGGTCAGATGTAACTGGTTGGGGGAACCCAAGGGGAACACAGGATTTTTGCATTTGTTTAAAGTGAGTCTTCTTTTGAATTAATTTTTACTTCTAGCCTGTTGAAATCCATCAGAACTGAGTATATAGTTTACCAGTGCCTGGCATAGTTTGTGCTTGGCAACAGCTTTACCCTTAAGCTGAGATGTAGCCAATGAAGTCCAGTCTTGCTCTAGATATTCTTGGTCCTTATGCATTTAACTTACGAACACAACCCCAAACACACAGAAGCATCTGGAGAGCCTAGTTCCTACATCTGCTTCACCTGTAACAGTATTGTTTTTCCTGGTCTTCTTTTCAGAAGATAGCTGCCATTTAACATGAGGAATCAAGAGGGCTGGTGAGGACATCTGCTTCTGTCTCTATGGGCAGTGAAGCATCTGATTCTGATTCTGGTGGTGCAGCAACTTCTTCAGTCTGGCAGAAGATATGAAAGGCCATTTCTAGATATTGAAATGCCAAAAGGAAATTTATGAAGGTCGAACAGCATGTGGGAATAGAAAACTAGTGGGTGTGCCAGCGATACATTCCATATCATCTCTAACCAATGATGTCTTGCAAATCAAATGACTATACCCATCAGGATATTATAGTCATGGTACCAAAAGCACTAATTTATTGCTTCTAGTCCGCCCCCCACCTTCTTTTAGAGGTGGGATCTCGCTAGGTTGCCCAGGCTGGAGTGCAGTGGCTATTCCCAGACACAATCATAGTAGACTACAGCCTCAAACTCCTGAGCTGAAGCGATACTCCTGCCTCAGCCTTCCAGGTAGTTGGGACTATGAGCATCCAGCTGTTCTCCCATTTTATTTTTATTTTTTAGATGGGAAAAAAACCACCAAGATACCTGAAATAATGGCTTCATATCTTACACATCTTGGCATCCTTGCAATTCAATAGAACTTCAATAAAAATTTGTCAATTGAACACATGGATGAATATATTATTTTAAATCATAGAGGCTAGAACAATGACATTTTTTACTCGGTCCTACGTACTAAGCAACAAACTAGAGGTGGCCATTTATTGCACTTAATAATGAATGAATAACAATGCATAATCAAGAATATAAACTCTTTCTGATCACTAATGGGCAATGTAAAATTTCAAGTGTAGCAATCGCCACAAGAGCATTAATACCTGGTATTATGAGAACATATAATAGGAGGACTTTACCCAGTCAGGGATATCAGTGAAAGCTTCCTTGAGAAAGAAATATTTTAGCTGAGCTAAAGGAGGTAGAGGGCTATTCACTAGGAAAGAAGAGTAGGAAGAACATTCTAGACCAGGGGTCAGCAAATTATGGCCCACGGGCCAAACCCAGCCTGCCACACGTTTTTTTTAAATAGAGTACTATTGGATTACAGCCACACACACTCATTTACATATTGTCTATGGCTGATTTAAGTAGTTGGGATGGAAATGGTATGGTGCAAAAAGACTAAAATATTTACTATCTTGATCTTTACAGAAAACTTTATCAACCCCTGTTCTAGGCAGAAAGAATAGGATATGCAAAAGCCCTGTGGCCAGAGAGAGGATAAGGAATAGAAGTGCTTGAAAGAAGGTCTGTGTAACCAAAGGAGGGAGAGTAAGGGGAAAGATGGGATGAAGGGTGGAAAGCGTGATGAGAGAAGGTGGAGAGGTAGGTAGGCAGAGAGCCTCGTAAGCCACATTAAGGAGTTTGGGCTTTATCCTGGAAGCAGTCTGAAGGCACTGAAATATTTAGGCATGAAGGGGACAGGCAGGGGGATGGCACAGCTAACATGACTGGCTTACGTGGGGAGAACATTGAAGCCACAGTGTGAAGAACGAATTGAAAGAAGGCAAAGTGGATGCAAATACACTTAGGAGACTTTGTTTGTTTATTTGTTTTCTTGGACATTCACAAACAGAATTTTTTGAGAGGAGTCTCTCTCTGTTCCCCAGGCTGGAGTGCAGTGGCTCAAACACTGTTCACTGCAAACTCCTGGCTCAAGCAATCCTCCTGCCTCAGCCTCCCGAGCAGCTGGGACTACAGGTATGTGCCACCACATCCAGCTAATTTTTTCATTATTATTATTATTTGTGTGTGTGTGTGTGGACACAGGATCTCTGTCTCTATATTGCCCAGGCTGGTCTCGAACTCCTGGATTCAAGTGATCCTCCCGCCTCAGAGGATCTGGGAGGATTACAGCCATGTAATCAACTGCTGGGATTACAGCCATGAGCCGCTGTGCCCATACTACTTAGGAGACAAATGTACTGCTCAGGGCAGGCAGATTGTTGCAACAACCCACAAATTTCAATGACTTCCTGTAGTAAAGGAGAATTCCACACTCACATCACAGCACAGTGCGGGTGGGTGGGTGACTCTCCTTTGTCCCTCCCAAATCTTGAAAAAAAATAAATAAATAAACCTCAAAAGCAAAACCAAATGCTCAAAAGAAAGTCAGGTGAAAAAAGAAATCCAACAATAGGACACGAACCAGTGAATTAAAAAGAATCTAACACCAAATTTTATTTCCTCTTGTACATGCAGTGACCCAGACAATTGACATAAATTCAATGACCTGACTGCCATTTCTCTACCTGAATAATGGTTTCCAAATAACATTCTGTGGACAGTCAATTTGGTTTTAAAGAAACAAAACAAATGCATATCCCGGTAAACAATTTTGTTCCTCTACCCCCACCATTGTTTATCTAAATGACCAGTTAAGACACACACACAAACACACACACACACACACACACACACACACACACACAGTTATACGTAAATGATTAAAGGGAAGCAAAGGGAAACTTAATATTGTCAGTTCTCTCTGGGATCCAATTTACTTATCAGCCTACCAAGATCACAATAGTTATCAAAGATTTTGTTTGTTTGTTTAGTAATTAGAATGAATACCATGTAGTTAGTTAACCAAGCTGTCTTCAGGGGACATTTTTCACTGTTGTTTTATGATTATTTCACCTTGACACAGTAAGAAGTGGATGGTCCTGTTTGAAGAGTGCAGTTTGCTAAGGCACAGCTGACATGAGCTATTTTTCTAATGTGGCACATTCATAGGCAATACATCCATACGCTGCAGAGTTTTAGGGCTGGAAGGGACCTATAGGTCACACAGCTTGAACTCTTCATCTTCCTGATGAGAAAAATATGTGACAAAGGGACCCACTGGGATTTAACCAGTGTTTCATCCATCAACCTGGTGCATTCTTCTGCTGCTCTGTAATAACACCCATGTTTGTATGAACCCCTGAGTCCTATGGAGTCTGCAATTCTACTTTTCTGAGAGTCGGATTGGGCAAAATCTAAGCAGCTGGGACTGCCTTTCACCAGACCTGTTCTGTCTGGGGGTGGGCAGAGCAGCCATTATTTTGCTGCTTCACGCAGCTCACGCTCTGTTGCACAAACAGCACTGAAGATAGCGAAGCAGGTGAATGACACAGATGGTCCCCTGGTGCACTCTGCTTCTTACATTCACCCAAGGAGAGGGCAAATCTCCATTCCTGCATTCTAAGGGTAAGCTGCCCTTGCACCGTACATGCTATGTGCGCTTCTATAGGTGCATGCATTCATTTATTCGTGAAACATTTATGATATATTGAGCACATGCTATGTGCCAGGCACAGTGCCAGATCTTTTGGAGACAAAAACAGCAGTAAAGTGCAAAGGAGAATGCTGTAACCTTTGAGGTACACACATAGAGTATGACAATACATAAAATTATATCTATTGTATCAATGCATGTAGCTCTTGAAGATTCAAAGACTTCACACAAAAATTATTGCCAGACAACTGAATTTTCACCAGCTCGTCCCATATTTTCCATCATAAAAATGTCACTGGAAGCAAATTGCAAGAATTGAGAAATGTAAACCTGGCTTTGTGCTCCAGTTTTACTATTTACCAGCTGAATGACCTTGAGCACAGTCCTCAATCTCCCTGATCAACTGCTCTTCTCTTTAGTGAGCATGATCGTAGCTACCTCATATGTCTGTCGGGAGGACTATGACAATGCCTGAGCATAGAAGGACAGCGTGGCTCGAAAGCAAGTTACTTCATCTCTCTGTGCCTCTCTGTCTTTGCTTGCAAAATTAGGATAATAGTAGAATCCATGTCATTCAATTGCTGTGAAAATCAAATGAGATAATGACACATCTAATACTAAATACATTTTAATTGTTATATGAAAGTATTACATGATTTATAAAATCTAGATAAAAGTGAAACACCATTAACTACTAAAGTTGCACTCAATAGAAAGAAGAGTATTGGGACCAGAATTATTCCAATTATTACATATCCAGGTAGTCCCTCCAAACCGCAAGTGTTCAGGCTCAGCACTATCGCAGAAGTTTAAGTACCGTAAAATGGTTCTGCCCTGACTCTCATGTCACATAGCTCCCTGCTGAATGCATGTTCCTTTTTGTAACCTCTCCATTCATCTTCTCTTTCTGTTTCTTTGTAAATCACTTCTCAAAGAATAATTTCTTTAAGGCCCAGTGTAGCTATTTATGTCAGTCCTGTGTATATACAGGTGAGGTGATGCCACGCCTTTAAATCTGGCTGGTCACGCTGCTGCACAGTGGCGGCGGAGGCGATCAAAACCGCATAATGTCCATAGCTCATTCATCCGTCCACGGCAAATGGATGGGGGGAAGGTGATTGAGACAGCAATGCAAAAAACTGCTAAAGTGACAGTGACCAGGCTTGTTCCGGATCCCTATTTATTGAAGTATTTTAATAAACAGCCTACTTTGCTCACGATGCCCTTCAGCAGAGCACAGTTGAGGATATTGTGCTTCTCAAAGCTGTCCCTGTTCCACGAACAAAACATGTGAAACATGAACTGGCTGAGATCGTTTTCAACGCTGGAAGAGTCACAGATCCAGTGACAGGAAAACCCTGTGCAGTAACCACCTACCTGGAGAGTCCAGTCAGGAGTTTGAGTTTGGAAACAACCCACCTAACCAAAAATCTGGAAGAACTCTGTATTTCTTCATCACCGTGAAAGAGGATTAGAAAAAGCAACCAATGGGAAAAATGAGCACATTTGCTTTATGTAAAAGAAATTTTTCTAAGTTTCATAACAAACTGTCTAGTTTCTCTTATAGTATTCACGAAATAGCTAAAAGTAATTGAAGCAAATGGCTTGTTACAGTTTTTCATAAATGTTTATGGCCTTGTTTCAAATGTTCTTTTCAGTGGACATACTTTCACATTGCACTAAGAGTGCCTAGCAATCTGCGGCATTATTTTGTGTGCTGTTTTAGAGGTATTTGGTTTTCTTTTTTTCATTCAAAGAATTTTGAATGAGCCTTTATTTGGGAGGAAGAAAGAGCCTTTTGATATAAACAGATAAGGCCACATTAAGTGAATATTTTTGATAGTGTATATTCAAAATAAATTTAAATATTTTATCTGATTTCACCAACTCCAAAGGCAAATAATGAACTGCCTGTGGCCAGACTTTTTTCAGATTAAGGTGTATTAATAAGAATGTTGACATGTAGAAAGTAAAATCTTAAAATTGTGTCTCTTTTCTTCTAGACTGGGTTAAATAGGAATGAGTTCCTAAAAATCGAACTCATTGATTAAGTTGTGGGACCTCGCACATGTGCATTTGGGTTGGAGAGTGAGTTCTGTTGCTATTCATTAATAAACTGATAACTTAGATTTTTGACTTGAGGAAACAAAAATCCTAGATGACGTTTGCTCCTCCTATTCCTTAAAGCAGTAAGAATAATTCTTCCTGTCCTTGAAATGTCACGTCCTCAAAATGGGTTAGGGTAGCACCAAGAGCAATTTGGAAACTGAAAGCTTATCAGGGTAGAGGGAGTGTAATTACCTATCAGAATTTGAAATTACGGAAAGAAGACTCCATAATTTTTTTCTTCATGTTTCTTTGATGTATCTCTGAATGCTGAAGAATTCCTGCTTTAGTGATCATTGAAAATTGAGTGGCAAGCTATCTCCAGTCCCAACTCTTTTTTTAATGGTCCAATTCAGGTAAACAATCCATTGTCTACTTTATTTTATCTTATTCATTCGAATAACCATTTTTCAAAACAACTAGTTTTTTGTTAGAATTCACTCAATTTCTGTTTACACACAGTTTGTATGTGGAGACAAAACTTAATATCTCGTTTGAGGGAAGAAAATGAGCACAACTGAAATATTAGCGTTCTTCAAATCCAAACTTGTTCAGTTAATAGTAAGCAAGAGTGTATGAGGAAGCGTATGTACTTAGCTTAAATCTGCATAAAGAAAGTGACTACCCATGCTTTTAAATTGCCAGTCTTATGATTTTTGATGTGAAGAAGAAGAAGAAGAATCATCTTGTTTCAAAGAATCAGATGACAGGTGAAAATTTCAACTACAGTAAGCCTGTAATATGCACTTCTGTGCCTGTTGCGTGTTTGAAAGACAATTACTTTGGCTTTCACATTTTCTAGTGAAAAGTGCTATTCTGACTTCCCTGTGCTGTGAACACCTGTCTGTATCCGTTGTGTAATATTGATGACCTTGAGTTTGGAGCCACTAGCACTATACCTCTCTTTATGAATAATAGGGTGCACATAAATGATTAAAACAAGGCAACTAGAAACCTGATATTGCCAGTCCTCTCTAGGATCAAATTCATTTATCAGCCCACCAAGGTCACTGACCCCGATCACCCAAGACCTAGCTACTAAAATGATGAATTGATCTATTCTTTCACTTCACTTATTTAATTTGAAGGGGGAAAAAAGTCAAAATACTTTCAATGAATTGACGTGTAAGCAATTGTATCTAGCTTGCTGCATCTTCTACAACACAGATGAATGGTAGTGAGAAGCACCAGGGCATGCCGTTAGAGAGATAAAGGTGAACTAAGAAACCGTAGCTTTTCTTACACAACGTCCTCATGTTACTTAACTCGTTATTCCAAGTTTAACCCTCTGCCTACAGTTTTCCAAACTATTCTAACTTCAAAAGATATACAGATAAGTGAATTGAAAGAATAGGCTGGCAGATACAGAGATTAAATTGGGTTTCTATAGACAAAATATTTAAGGAATTTTTAAAATGTGTTTATATTTACAGTCCTCAATGGAGATGCCTAGTGTTGAGTAAAACATCTTTTCCCTCAAAACTGCAGGGATAAAGTTGTTAGAAGTTTCTCACAAATGATATTGCCTTCTTCGCATAATGGTGAGCACATATAGAAAAGAACAGCAGCATGTGCATAAACTGTTAATAGTTTATTTTCTTTGTAGTGACCAAATAATCAAGGAATCAATCCATTCTAAGCACCTAGATAGCATCTTACAATATTGTTAAAATGCTTAAAGTGGACTATGTACACTCAGTGGTATACTGATAAGTATTTCACGTTTGGTTGGGGGATGAAAGCCCTGATTTTTAGGGTGTGCTGATTTCTGTGGGGTAAATACATCCATTGTCACTGATTTCAAGCTACCGATATAAAGCCATTGAACATGGATTTTGGAAGACATGTGCTGTAATACACTATTATATAGTACTTTCTCCATACAGAATCTGTCAGATTTCCCAAATAGAAATCCAGGTTGCCAGCCGGGCACAATGATGTACCCCTGTAATCTCAGCTACCTGGGAGTCTGAAGCAGGAGGATGGCTTAAGCCCGGGAGTTCAAAGCCAGCCAAGGCGACACAGTGAGACCCTCTCTTTCTAAAAAAAAAAAAAAAAAAAAAAAATCCAGGTTGCCTAGTTAAATTAGAATTTTAGACAAACAACAAATAATTGTTCAGGTATAAATATTTCCTTGCAATATTTGGGACATACTTATACTATGATATTATTCATTGTTTACCTGAAATTCAAATTTAAATAAATAGCCTGGATCTTATCTGGCAGTCCTTATACAGACACTGTACACATAAATAACCTCAAGTGCCTAAATAATAGTAAAAGGTAGTGCTGAGTTTTGAGAATTTATTACCTTTCTTTTAAATATAATTTAAATTTTAGGTTTATATAATTTGATTTTTAATAATGGTTGTTTTTGACAACAGGCTCAAAAAATCTGTGAAGAATTTTAACAACCAGCTTTTGGGGGACCAGCTCTAACATAACACTGACACTATATTATACTTAAGTATAATACATCTACACCAGAGAGATTTTGCAAATACAATGAGAGTACAAACTTTAAAGTGTACCTCAGCTATACTACTACTGTGATTTTAAACACGGCTCCATTAAATTTCACATAAAGCCAATTTCAGTGTAATTAAACTCTTCCAATCCTTACATCACTTCCCCCAACCCCTGGGGAAATGTCTCTGTACCAAGAAAGAGTACATGTTTAGATTTCTTCCTGTCTATTTTTAGGGATTTGTAGGGTGGTCAGCTCTCCTTAGAATTGGGTGATTTTAATGAAAAGGCTATAACCTCGAAGTTGCTATTTTTGTGCGGGGCAGGGATAGTGAGACAAAGTAACAGATGCAAGAAGCCATGTTTGCTCCTTGCTGCTTGCCAGGGAGACTTCACAAAGCCCCTGACTCTGGGACAATGTGAAGCTCTGCAAAGGGAGGCTTTGAAGACAAAACAGATTAGATCACACGGCCCCCCCACATCTCTGGCCTGAGTCACTATATTTTTTGAAAGATAAATGCCCCCCTAGTCCTTGACTTTTTCTGTACCTAAGATAATTTCTGGCAGGGTTAGTGATTATGCCTCTGTAAACTATAACCAGATGGACTCTCGCACCCAAACATACATGTGATTTTGCACATACTGAATCTTCTCCACCTGTATATACGCTGTGAACTGCGGTGGAACCATCTGGCAGAACTGTTCCCAGGCAATAGGCTTCAATCTAGAGTCCTCAGTAAGATTTCTGAATAAAACGAACTTTCATCCTTCAAGAGCTTGACTTTTTTCCTTAGTAGACAAGGAGGGTAATGAACTTGAGTGGAAGGTCCTTTTGTTTTTGTGTTTAGCCGAGCAATTTCATCAGACATTGGTAGTACAAAGATAAGCCTGGAATTTCGTTTGGGATAAAGACAAAAAAAAAAAAAAAACTACACTGATCCACAAAGTAATAAGATTAGGAGCTCATAGGTTTATGGCTAGGGAGAAAACACGATTAAGGTGAGCCTTGGAGAAGCAGCTACTGAGGAGGCCCAGTAGCTCACGAGGAGGCCCACGAAAGAGTCTGCTTAATTTTTTTAATTTAATAAATAAATAAATCTATAAATAAACAAAAAGGTGTCCTTCACTTTAGTCCAACATTACCCTCAAAAGGATTTTCAAAATTAATTATCTTTTTGACATCTGAGACATTCCTATTTCATGGTAAAAAAACTTGCAGTATGGGCTTGGGTGCAGTGGCTCACACCTGTAATCCTAGTACTTCAGGAGGCCGAGGTAGGAGGATTGCTTGAGGTCAGGAGTTCGAGACCAGCCTGGGCAACAGACAAGACCTTTCTCTATAAAAAATTTTAAAAATTAGTAGGAGTGGTGTGCATGCCTGTAGTCCTAGCTACTTGGGAGGCTGCGGCAGGAGTATTGCTTAAGCCCAGGTGTTCAAGGCTATGATCATTCCGCTGCACTCCAGCCTAAGCAACAGAATGAGACCAGGTCTCTAAAACCAACCAACCAAACAAACAAACAAATAAACTTGCAGTGTGAATTGTCACCCCATATGTTAAAAATGTTTTTATTGACTTAGGTTTTATTTTGGGTTTTCTTCAAATGAGGAACCCCCAATACATGTTTTATTTTACATTATAAAGTTATGTATGATCTAGTTTAACTCTCAATAAATACTTGCCCTAAATGTTAAGTTCACTTGTCTTGAGAGGACATAGAAACATAAATTAAATACAGCATTAAAAACAATTGTTTGTATTTTATGTCAGAGCTCCTTCTCCTTTACATCTGGATGAAAAGTAGCATATTTGGATCACCATCAGTAACGAGCTACAAAGTTCTGTAAGTTAGTTCCTTTTGTTAATTTCCTCATTTATAGTTTTAGACAATTGTATTGCAAATAGAAATAATTACTAAAAATGTTTGAAGTCTCTTCTATTAATTTGAATAGTAATTCAGTAAAATATATCTATAGGTTCTTTAAAATTGTTTATAAACTTTATTTACTCTCCAAATTGAGTATTGACCATACCAGAAAGTTGTTATATTACTGAAAATAATTGAGCTAGACGGAATTAAATTATTTCACTTGCATAACAGGGTCTTAAAAGCTGCTTCTAACCGCTTGATTGAACTGGTATTGATTAGCTCAAAAGAGCAATCTAAAATTATTATTAAGGCCGGGCGTGGTGGCTCACTCCTGTAATCCTAGCACTCTCGGAGGCTGAGGCGGGTGGATCCCTCAAGGTCAGGAGTTCGAAACCAGCCTGAGCAAGACCCTGTCTCTACTATAAATAGAAAGAAATTAATTGGCCAACTAAAAATATATATAGAAAAAATGAGCCGGGCATGGTGGCGCATGCCTGTAGTCCCAGCTACTCAGGAGGCTGAGGCAGAAGGATCACCCGAGCCCAGGAGTCTGAGGTTGCTGTGAGCAAGGCTGACGCCACGGCACTCTAGCCTGGGCAACAGAGTGAGACTCTGTCTCAAAAAAATAAATAAATAAATAATAAAATAAAATTATTATTAAAGTTTGCATCACTTGTCAAACTCTCTGTATTGCCTAGGATACTTAGTGATGAAAATTAATCCTCCCAGATCTTACGTTCATAAAACAAAATTGAATTTATTTCCATTTTCTCAGTGAAATTGAAGTTAAATGTACAAAGAGAGGGATGGTAAATTTGTCACAAATAGAAGTGCAAAACTAATTTGAAACTTTAAATAAAATGTTTCATCAGTAGTGTAGAAGAAATAAAATGGTAAAAATATAACAGAAAAAAGGGAAAAGAAATAATTATATTTGGGACTTTCATTCATAAAAAAAAGAGTATTATTGTTGCTGCTGTTGTTATTTGCTTCCATTAATTTTTCTTTAAACCTACTAAAAGCGCACTTCCTATCATGCCGTGATGAAAATGTGATCAAATGGTAACCAAAGAGTCCAAGTTCATGAACTAGCTACATGACTTTGGCCAGCACCTTGTCTCTCTGGGTCAGTTGTGCCCCTTAGCTTCCTTTCTAAAATTCCTACTAAAAAATCCTATAACTCTGAACTCAAACGTTGAAGTAGAAGAGTCAGTGCTTTAAATGACTCAGCAACTTGCGTGCAGCAAGAATGCAGAGTGGCAAGACTCAGTACCGGCTTTCGGTTCTGTTTAATCAGATAGAAATTTCGTTATTTTTTCTCCAATAAGAGCTTCATAGGAAATCATAATATTAACACATGTTAACTTAATAAAGTTGTTAGGAGAAAATGTTCCATATTTAGAAGAGACTTTGCACAGTTTCCATCTTAACACCAGAGCAATGGATTTGTTATCTGGTCACAAACACTAAAAATCATATGCTTTGCAACTATTTAACACTTTGATTTGTAAATAATATGTCAATTTAAAAATGTGCAGGGCATGTAGTTTTTCAAAATTACTTGAGGGAGTATACTAGAAAAAAATCTGAAGACTGCTGCTCCAAAGCCTTATCTTGTTCAGTACTGTTTGGGATTATACTAATCCCAAACATAATGCTAGGCACATGGCAAACCCTTAATAAAGTCATTAACATAAGATTGACAGATGACCCGATGCATCTGAATGACTTGAGAGATTTTAGCAAAGACAGAGAGTTTGTGGTTGAATTGATAATTACTAAATAAAATAGACAATTAAGCAAATAAAAATATTTATTAATAAAGGAACAGAAAGTAGTATAAGTAAGGAAAAGTAGTAACAGCCAACAAACCACATAATTTTCAAAAGGAAAGAATATGCATAGCATATTCTAAAAGCATTGAGAAGACAAGATAATAAAGTGTTTTAGTACATAAGGAAAATATGGTTTAGAGTTTTAGATCTAATAAAAAAGGCAGATGGTAGAGTATGATTCCGAAAAATGTTTCTTCCTCAGGTAGTTAAGCCCGTGGGTACCAGCTCTACCTCCATAACTCTGACTCCTGAGCAAAGTGAGAGAGATAAAAAATGGAACTCCTAATGGGTGTATCAATCAGGTCCTCAATAGGAAATGAGTGGCACATCCAGGAGGGTTGGGTACAGGGACTGCTGATGAGGTGTTAGATACAGGCAGGGGTGGGGAAACTGCCAAGAGTGATGTACCCAGCTACTAATAGCAGGTGTTACAACTCTTAGATCTAAAAGGAAGCTGAACCCAGTGAGAGCGAGTGTGGAAAGGAGGCTCTGTGTGTGACCTGAGGCCGGCCCAAGGCAACTCTGCAGCAGGAAGTGGGGGACTATGGGAACTGACCTCCCTGGGCTCTTCCCTCCGACCTCCTGCAGGGGTTCCCCACTGGACAAACCCAGCTGGAAACCAGAGTGCAAGTGGGCTTGTTAAAGTAATCTACACAGGTCAGCCCCTGAGGCAGAGAACTTGGGGCAGAAGGGAGCAGAGAGGCAAGGGCAGAAGGGTGGAGGATGGAAGATATCCGGCACCACGAACCTAACATGTACTATTCCGTATCATTCCTTTTATCTCACTTTTTTATTGCTAATTATCTCATTAAACAAATAACCTCATCATTATGGAAAATTGTCCACTTTATTTTATTTTGCTCCAGCCACAATGAGGCCAAATAATAATAATAAATAGTTGGACTTGCTCAAAAACACTTCAGTGAAGCATTCTTTGGGCACATTCTGATCTCATTTGAAATAAAGAAAAGCACTCACGAAGATATTATAGTTAATTCATTGCATTTTGGATGTGACTATAGGCAGAGAAGATAATGTAGCATAGGGAAAGACTATGGACAAGGAAGCTTTTAAAATACATTTGAAGGACCAGAATTAATATCATTCAGGAAGGAAGACAGGTTGCTTGCTCTGGCTTTGCAATTGGATGGGATGAATGGAAGACTCTCATCTCTCATCGTATGGGGTAGGTAATGCTAACATTACCTGCAATGGGGAAGCTTCACTACTTCCTGATTCTGAAACACAATAGAAATCTGATCTTAGCTTTGAAAATGTAATACCTCACCCACAAACAGGTTGCCATTTATAGACACCATTCAACAAATATTTATGGATAACACACTCAGTGCCAGGCACCATTCTAGGGGCTACTGATATCATAATCAATAAGGTAGACATTGTCCCAACCCTGATGAAAGCTTTGTTTAGACAAATGTTATGCAGAAGTCCACTATGTTTACAGAAAAGATAGAAGGTGAAAAGTAAAATTACAGCTACTCTCAGTTATTTAATACATGGAGCCTGGAGCTCTCTCTGCCCTTTGGAACATAGCACAATAGTATAAAATCACTGGCCTTATAAGCGTCCCATGATATATCATCCTCAGGGTTGGGGAATCTCAGTGTCTCTTGGAAGAACTAGGCTCCAATAATCTAAAAAATGTTTACTCACAATGCTCACTTAAAGCTTTTAGAGAATTACTTATATTGCTAAGTTTTGGAATACACTAGCTTTACCATCCAATCATTCAATAATTGAATGCCTTCTGTTTGTAAAGCACTAAGAACATAGGGGTGAAAAAGACAAGAGTCCCTGCCCTTTTGCAATTGTCCATTCTAGCAGGTATATAGGCTCTGGACACCTCATCACACAATGGGTTATTTAACTACTGTTGTGGTGAGCGCTATGAAGGGAAAGTACAGAATTTTTTGAGAGTGCCGGGCTGTGAAGGCCTCCTGGAGAAAGTGACATTTGTGCAGATTACTGGTTGGTTAATAGAAATTAATTAGTCCAGGAATTTCAAACTCAAATTCCTTTACGGCATCGGGCAATTAACACAAATGTGTGCATCAGGCAGTGGGTAAGACTGCAAGAAATATAGTTCACAGTTTGCCAGAGGGAGTCTTTTGGCCTTAAGGCATTCAAATTCAGACTTTAGAAATCTCTTGGCTGGCCAAACCTGAGACATCTGCAGACAAAGACAGCAGAAGGACTGGCACTACTGAGATGGCTGGGGCAGGAGAACAGCAGGAGCAATGGCCCTGAGGCAGGCAGGAGCCCATCTGTCTGATGAGTTAAAAGAGAGCAACTGTGTGTAGAGTGCAGAGCCCCAAGGAGAGAGAGTGGCTCCCATGGGCAGGGAAGAAGAGAGAGGAGCTGTCATTCAAGGCCTCAGCGGCAGGTAAGGGCTTTGGTCCTTAACCCAAGTACCGATGGATGCACTGAAAAGTTACAAGCAGAAAAGTGAATTAATTAGATCTGCGTTTTTTGAAAGCTCTAGGGGCAGCACTGCTGGAAAGGGTTAGAAGCAAATCAGTTAGGAAGCAGTGGGGGTAGTTGCCCATCTTTCCTTCTGTTTTTCATCTGTACTATTTAAATAGCTGCATTTGTCTTATGCAGTGTACCCCTGTACTCCTCACTCTAGCTGACCAAGCCGGATGCTTTCTTCTTAGTTCCTGACTCTGAGGAAGGAAGTACAGAAGTCTGTGCCCTGGAACGAAAAGAACAGAAATAAAAACCTGGCATAGAGAACCCATACATAGTCTCTACCATCTGCTGGCTAATACCATCAATGACAGTGTAAATCCTAAGTATTACGAGAGCACCCAGGACAGGTGCCTAACCTGCCGGAGGTGGGAAATCAGATGAGGCTTCACTTGCAAACCTAAAAACTGTTGCTGGACTTTATCATTTGGTTTCGTATTTCAAAAAACAATTTTTATTTAAGAGTATTGTTTGGAGATTATCTCATGCACACTTCTGTCAATTAATATAAATGTATACTATTATATTGCTTGTGTGTAGAAATAACTGATACGACTAGCTTGTCCACTCTTTTGTTGGCACCATATTTGGTTCTTCAAGAACTAAAGAACAGGGAAGTGCTGCCCTAGAGGCTGGCTGTGAGTCAGCAAGTGGCCATAATATTTACACAAAGGGGAAAACTTGACGTTAGGAAAAAATTGAGTAAGCCAGACACACGTGCTTCTCCTTTTAAGCAATGGAAATGACAAGCTCTTGTGACTTTCCTACATAGCCAGACATGATGTATTTGCGTTCTTCTTGTTGTTGTACAAGACAAATTGGATGAGCATTATCAAGTTAAAATTAGCTCACTTTTTTTCAATTTACTTATTCATTGGTTTATTTAGGCACCAAATTAATTTCTTCCCTCTTTTTGTCTCCCTACAGCTTTGTATAAAGCATATTCATATCACATTAATCCTAAAACAAAACATTGGGATTAGAATTCATTTCTTTAGTGAAAATTACCTTCCTTGACCTAGTAATCATTCTCTTTATGATGTCTCTGAATCTAGATTCAAAAGTTTCTAGGCTTGAATAACGATTTTGCTTTATAGCTATTTAATATTTTGTCCTTGATAACTGACACAAAATCTTGTGGCGTTGAAAAGTTAACTTTCATGCTAAGATCATTTATTACTGCTCATGATAAGGGAAAGATTCTATACTACAATCTCTGGGGGAGGAGAAAGACTTCCAGTGCTCTGCATAGTGAACTGATCACATGGAAGTTTCTTTAACACGAGAATGTGCATCCATGTTTCTCTGAGCAAGATTAAAGTGTGGCTGTGGGATTGTAGATCAGTCTAGAAATCAGTCAAACAAGGTTGGTATCATCACACCTACCGGTTCGTTTTCAGAATGTGTTCTGATGTCTCATACACAAGCCCAAGCATCTGCCAAACTGCTTTTTCCCCTCCAAGTGACAAAAATAAAAGAAAAAAAATGACAGTTGTCATCAGCCCACTTTTTACCCTGCTCTATACAGTCCTTAGCAACCAGTTTATCTACATTGGGGCACATTGCAATGATTGTCATAACTTTGAAGAAAACAAACCTTCAAAGATCTTTTTGATTTTTTTTTTCCAGAAAGATGTGTCAATCCTTTGATGGTAAAAAGCATCATAACCCAGAATTGAGAGGCAAAACATGCATATCCTGCTAAAAACTCCTTGAAGCAGATGATTGACAGCATGTGCAGTTATAATGATAATGATAGCTAGTGACTACTGCGTGGAATGTGTTAAGACTTCTAAATATATTATTTCACTTAAGTCTTGCAACTATAAATGGTAATATAAGGGGACTGTGTTTTGTTTTGATATAAAATATGTTATAGTTTCACCTATGCTAAAAATTTAAAAGAACTAATAATGAGATATGGGGCTTAATACAGTGTCTATCATATAGGAAGCATTCAATGTATTCATTTATTCAAAAAAGTATTCATGAGTGAGTGCCTCAAAGGTGCCTTTCAACTGATATTTCTACTAATAAAGCTATTTAGTTGTCTCTAAAGCAAAGAACAAATGTTGAGATGTACTAAGAAGAAAGTTCTGCTTCCTAGCTCTTAGAGGCCTACGTGTTTACTTTGACAAACACAGTATTTCAAAAGTAAGCTGTAGGAGGCAGATGTAGCAGAATGGGAAGAAATGGAAAAACTGGCTTCGAGTCCCACAGCCACCTGCTACTTACGAGTCCTAGCCAGCAGCTGGCATTTGGGTACGGGAGAGTGAGAAAAACATATTTCCCCCAAGAAAGAGCCAAATCGAATGCTAGGGTCACATCCCAGTGGCCAGAGGTTGAGGGCAGAGATCCAGGCACCCACCACAGTGTATGTGGGTATTTGGCCTTTCCCAATGTGACTGAGGGTAGCCAGGTGTTGGGAGCTCACCACGGGCACACCAAGTCCAACATAGGGGGACAAGGCTGCCAGGGTATTCCCTGCCCTAGAAAGACTCAGTGTCTTTCTGAACCTGGGTATCTAAACTGGGAAAGTGTAAATTTTTAGCTTGACATCAAAGTACTCTCAGAATCTTGCTAAACTGGTGTTGTGGGTTGGATCGTGTGCCCCCCACTCCAAGTTTATGTCGACCTGAAACTGTAGAATGTGACCTTATTTGGAAATAGAGTCTTTGTAGATGTGATTAGTTAAGATGAGGGCATACTGGATTCGGGTGGGCCTATACTCAGTATCACTGGTGTTCTCACAAGAGGAGAGGACACACAGAGAGAGGTACCCAGGCTCGTAGGGAAGGCCACCTGAAGACAGAGAGAGAGATTGAAGTGATGCGGCTACAAGACAAGGAGTGCTGGGGGCTGCCAGAAGCCTGAAAGAGGCCAGGACAGATTCTTCCCCTGAGTCCTCAGAGGGAGCCTGGCCCTCCCCAACACCTGGAGACAGGGCTGCCAGCCTCCCAGAACTGCGAGAGAATAAATTTCTGTTGTTTTAAGCCACCCGCGTTGTAGTACTTTGTTACAACAGCCCTAGGGAACTAACACAGCTGGTAAAATTCAAACTCCTCAGCGTGACACCAGAGGACTCTCAGGATCTCGCTCTCATAGAAATTATTGACATTTGTCACAGCTCTCATGTGTGTGCTCTACATCATGGCCAGACAGCTTCTTCGAGGGTCCAGAAAGTACTCAGCACTTTCCCAGGGGCATTCATTTGCTCCCACTAGTCCCGGGACTGGTGTGCCCCGTCTCCACCCCTCCATGTGTTCACATCTCCCTCCACAGAACTCTCCCTGATCCCCCAAATCAGACATGATCTCTCTTCAGAAACCTCACAGCTCTTCCTTCATATGTCACAATAGCCAGTTTCTACTTTGAATTAGTTACTTCTATCTATAGCCTAATGTCCTTTCCTACACTGGAAGGCCCTGGGAGAGTAATCAAGTCTTATACAGTTTTATCTTGACCACTGTACTTTGGCTCAGTGCCTGAAATGAAGTGGTTGCCTAATAAACGCTTGTTGAGTTTATCACTGTCTATGTTTGCCTGTTCTATCGAGAATGAATACATAAGCATAATTTGATGGTTCATGCATGTACGCAAGTTTATTAGGGAAGAATGGCCAACATGGAGAAAGCAGACCACTATACTACAAAGTCTTAGTGGAGATACATACAATTTGTATATATATGTTTAAGCAGATATAAAAATATATCCCTAAATAAAATAATATTGCTCTAACTTAAAGGAACAATAAATCTACTTATTATTAACCACAGCACTGACTTTATGAAAATCTCGAAGGAATAAGAGGAATGGGGTGGCCGGGCGCGGTGGCTCACTCCTGTAATCCTAGCACTCTGGGAGGCCAAGGCGGGTGGATAGCTCAAGGTCAGGAGTTCAAGACAGCCTGAGTAAGAGCGAGATCCCGTCTCTACTATAAAATAGAAAGAAATTAATTGGACAACTAAAAATATATGTAAAAAATTAGCCGGGCATGGTGGCGCATGCCTGTAGTCCCAGCTACTCGGGAGGCTGAGGCAGAAGGATCGCTTGAGCCCAGGAGTTTGAG